>JAJIYU010005076.1:0-22967 GCA_030144865.1 Tinospora cordifolia
ACAACATTTGTATCATACTAAGTTGCAAGATTAATAGAGGAATTTACTAAAATGACTTGTGAAACTATATTTAATTGATTAATGCATTGTTTATGCATCATTAATGTATACCGAGCTTCATGAAATAAAGTAGATCGAGTGTTATGCGAAATCAACATCACAGTAAGATCATATTTGTGTCTTAATCCATTCTTGTAACACCCCAGCCCCTAAATCCTGATCGCATTCTTCAAAGTTGATGCACTTGTCTTGTAACTTGAGACTTAATTACATTTATACGTAGTCACTTCTACTTTTGTAACATCTCGCTATTTGGGAATCAAAATGTTACTATTTCTCATATCACTACCTCCTGGTAGCGCCACGACAACATATTAGAGTATTTGCATATTAATTCATAATATGAATAGTCAAGGACATTGGGATGAATGAAAAGAATTAACTTACCATCAATAATGATCAAACAATGGCCTCCGTGGTCGAGGTTCATACAAAATAATAAATGCCCGACCCCATGACTGATTCCAACGAGTAAATGAACAGAATGAATATAAAGTGGGACCCATATCCTACAATTAATTCATAATATGAATAGTCGAAGACATTAGGATGAATGAAAAGAATTGACGTACCATCAATAATGATCAAACAATGGCCTCCGTGGTCGAGGTTCATACAAAATAATAAATGCCCAGCCCCATGACTGACTCCAACAAGTAAATGAACATAATGAATATAAAGTGGGACCCATGCCCTACAATTAAAAAATAGAAGTAAATTTTCATTCCTAAGCAATCTCTTCAGTGAGGCATGCCATTACTACAAAATGATTCCTTCTTACTTGTCAGTACAAGTGGCTTTAGTGGTTACCTGAAAATGAATGAGTGAGGTGAGCTTAAAAACCTAGTGGCTCATGCACAATACATCTCACGCATTATTAAAGTCAAAATACAAAACATGCACACGCTTATCAAGTATTAGGCGATTCAAATAGTTCAATTGTTTATGGTTGACGTTAGGACTGAAAACACCTTCCTCGGTATCCACCATTAGGTCATGAATATCAACAATAATGCCCACAAGCCAGTTACCTATTTAGGACCCTATCTCAAGACTGAAGTCTCAACTCAACTATCAATCTCATCTTACTACTGTCACAGTAGCATCAAACCCACCTTGGGTTAGGGACACCAACGATGACACTAGACTACTACCATAGTATTAGTGTCACCACCTCGGTATATGAATAGATTTCTTAATCATCTTTATTTAGTGACTACTAGCATACTCAACAGTATCAATATTTCAGATATAAATAAGCAACAGATTTTGTTAAGCTATAAGTCATGCATAAGGTCACATAAGTCATGCTATTTCTCACAAGGTACATATAACATATCTTCCAAACAATATTTGACATTCATGAATCATACAACATGCTATCAACACTATTAAAGACAAGCAGTCATCCAAACAACTATCGAATACATCCCTAGCATGCTTCTAAATGTTCAAAAAAGTAAACAATCAATCATGCTTCATATTTAGAACTACAATAATACTAAAGAATATTAGTATTCATCTCCACCTGTTTCCTTGTTCAATTCCTTCTAGTCTTTGCTTCATTATCTCAAACTTCTTGAATCCTTAACCTTTAAGGGTCATAATTCATATTTCTTAGTATTTGCAACGTCTTGATATTTTAAACTCAACATCTATCAATTTTCTAGTGATTATGGTGTGTGATGTGCGTAATGGGTCATAATAGAGTAAATAGTACTTATTTCCTATCCCAAAATACCAGAGTATATACCGTGGTAACCAATGGACATTAATTGCACTACCTTGGCAGTGTATTGCGGTGGTCAGTGGATGTTGCAAGAAGTTTAGTCATTATCGCCATAGAACTGTGCGTTACCACGGTAACCAGAGGCTAGGCGCATGTGTATAGTGGATTACTGTGATCAGCTACCACGATAACCAGAAGAAGTCTCGTGTGTGTAGTGCATGGCCGCGATTAGCTACCGCGGTAGTTACTTGATTCCCAAACAGACTGCACTTTTGTGCATGCCCTTCTATTTGTCGTTCCTTCTTGTGCATGGGATTCTAATATGCCAAATTCTAGGCTAAAAACCATGCATCATATTCAACAGAAGAGCGTTACACCTTGTTCCTCTCGTTCGTCTCACCAGAATGCCTTAAACATGTTTATGGTTCTGTCATATTGAAAAGGAATGAGTATAATCTCAGATATTGTGAGATCGGGATAAACAACATGGACTTTGAGTGAGAACCAACATATTACTTTTGTGTAACCGTTTGGAATGGCATTATGGTTTGAATCTTTCACTTTCTGTGCAATTCTTCTTTTATCAAAGCTTGCGAGACCCTCAAGAGAGGATGGAATGGATTAGAACCAACTCAAAATGCATATGGGAGGAGGAGAAGGTTGATTGGAGGTGGCTGGTTTTGGTTCATGGGAAGAGGTGCGCGACTGCAGGGTAGAATGTTGAGAATTAGAGTTTTCGCGCAATGTTTGACATTTATATTCACACACATAATCATAGTAGTAAAATCCTCTATCACGATAACCAAAACCATGTAAATGTTTGGGTTTTGCTCGTACTACCGTGATAGTCTCAATACTACCACGTTAACTAGAACAATGCATTTTTTTTCATTTTCATGCACTTCACACACATTACCGCAGTAGTCAAAGTTACTATCATGGTAACCTAGGGATAGTCCTTGTGCATGGTTTTGCGTTTCATTCTGGTTCGCTAATCCTTTTGTAAATCGAATTGTATGTCTTATGAATCATAAATTCATGGATTTTCAAGGCTTATTGTACTCAAATTATTTTTATCAAATTTTATTAATTAAGCTTTTATAAAAATTTTGAGGTGTTGCAACTTACCCCCCTTAAAAGAATTTTGTCCTTGAAATGAAAGAAGTAACTCACTTGTATGATGTTGTCTACTTAGATGCTTCTGGTGGAAAAGTTTGGGTACTTCTTCCACATTTCACTCTCCAATTTCTAAGTTGACTCTCCCAGCTCATGATGTCTTCACAGAACCTTGACCAAGGGAATGTCTTTGGTTCTGAAACTCTATAACTTTTGATCCAATATCATGATTACTGATTCTTCATAAGTTGCATCATTCTGGATATCGATTCTTCCCCACGTTTGATGTGAGAGGGGTCTGGTTCTTACTTATGTAGCATTGATACATGGAATACATTTTGGATTGAGGACATTTTATTTGGTGAATCCAAATCGTAGGCATATTTGCCAATTCGTTTTAGTACTTCAAATGAACCAATGAATCTTGGTGATAGCTTCCCTTATACCTGGATTACTTGATCCTCTTTTGAGGGCTGATCCTCAAAAATACTCTATCACCTATTGGAATTCTAGAGGTCTTCTCCTTTTGTTTGCATAACTTTTCTGTCTACCCTGAGCTGTGGTCAATCTTTTTTTGCTTGACATGATCATTCATTTTCTGCACCAAGTATGGTTCTATAAGCACACAGTCTTCAAAATCGGCCCAACATGATGGTGATTTTTAGGGTCTGCCATAAAAAGCTTCATATGAGGCCATTCATATACTCGCCTAATAACTGTTATTATAGGCGAATTTTGCCAAATGCAAGTATTTGCTCTAATTTTCTTTGAAATCAATGATACAAGCTCTCAACATATCTTCTGATAACTGTTATTGTAGACTAGTTATTGCCTGATAACTGGTCTTCAAAATCGGCCCAGCATGATGGTGATCTGTAGGGTCTACCATAATGCACTTCATATGAGGTCATTCATATAATCGCCTAATAACTGATATTGTAAGAGAATTCTGCCAAATATAAGTAATTGCTCAAATTTCTCATGAAATCAAGGACACAAGCTCCAATTTGTATGATCCTCTCAAACTACCCATCTATTTGAGGATGAAACATAGTGCTCGTGGTGAGTTTGCTGCCTAGTTCTTTCTATAGGCTCTGCCAGAACTAAGATGTGAATCTAGAATCTCTGTTTGACACTATAGTCTTGGGCACACCATTTAGCGTCACTATTTCCTTGACAGAGTTCTCCATGTTTCCCAACTAGATCTATGGATCGTATGGGCAGGAAATGAGCCACTTTTGTGAGATGATCTACAATCACTCATATAGTATCTTCTCCCTTCTAGTTCTTGGGTAGACCGCTAACGAAGTCTTGTAGTGATGTTGTCCCACTTTCATTTTGGAAGTGGGAGTAGCTATAACATCCTAGTAGGCTTCCTATGTTCTGCCTTTACTTACTGATAGGTTAGGCATTTGGAGACATACTTAGCTATATCTCTTATCATACCTCTCCACCAATAGGTCTTATACCTCTCCACCAATAGGTTTTCCTGAGGTTCTGGTACATCTTGTTGCGACATGAATGCATTGTATTCTTAGTCTGATGAGCTTCATCCAGTAAAGTATTTCTACTCTGCCCACTCTTTGGTACACGTACTTTATCCCCAAGTCTTAATGTGCCCTTGGCATTGATCCTAAAATCAGGATCCTTGCCTTGTCTAACCCCTTCTGTGAGGTCGATTATCCACTTATCCTGCCTCTGTTTGTCCCTTATTTGATGTAAGAGATCAAGTTGGCAATTTATAGCATATAAGTATGCTTGTTTTCCTTCTGAAGTCACACCCAAGTTATAATTGCTAATTAACTGGTACATCTATCCTTTTTCCTCATCCTTTTTATTAAACTTTTTGCTAAGAGCATCAGTTACAACATCAGCCTTTCCCAGATGGTTGTGTAGTTGGAAGTCGTAGTCCTTCAGAACTCTATCCATCTCTATTGTCTAAGGTTTAGTTCTTTTTGGGAATAGATGTACTTTAGGCTTTTATGATCAAAGAATAGGTCAAATTAAGGTAATACCTCCAAATCTTTAATGCAAATACAAATGCACCCAACTGTAAATCATGTGTAGGATAATTATGTTCATGTATCTTTAACTACCAGTAGGCATACGTAATGACCTTTCCCTCTTGCATCAACATAGTACCCAATCCATTCTGAGATGCACCTGTATACAGGACATACCTCACTCCATGTGTAGGAGTGACCAATATGGGAGCCAAAGTACCTCTTTTTCAGTTCTTAGAATGATTTCTCACATTTTCATCCCAAATGAACTTTCCTCCTTCCCTGGTTAACTTAGTCATAGGTTTAGTTAACTTCGAGAAGTCTTGAATAAATTTATGATAATATCCTGCCAAACCTAAGAAATTCCTAATTTTTGTGATGGTCTTGGGTGCATTCAATCTGATACTGCCTCTACTTTATCTAGGTCTATTGATGTTCCCTCAACCGAGACAACATGGCCAAAGAAATTTACCTTTGTCATCTAGAACTCACACTTGCTAAACTTAGCATTACATTTCATTCCTTCTTAATAACTCCAACACAATCCTCAAGTACTCGACATGTTCAGCTTCTAATTTACAATATATTAAGATATTGTCCACAAATACCACTATGAACTTTTTCTAGATACTGTCTGAAGATTTGGTTCATCAGGTCCATAAATATAGTCGGTGCATTGGTCAAACCAAATGGCATCACTGTGAATTCAAAGTGCCCATATCGAGTTCTAAAGGTTGTCTTATGTATGTCTCATTCTTAGATCCTTAATTGATGGTATCCTAACCTTAGATCAATCTTGGAGAAGTGAGTAGCTCCCCTCAATTAATCCAACAGGCCATCTATCCTGAGCAAAGGATACTTGTTCTTTATTGTTACTTGATTGAGCTTCTAGTAGTTAATACACAACTTTATGGACCCATCCTTCTTCTTCACAAATAGCACTAGTGCTCCCCATGATGACTCACTAGGTCTAATAAACCATTCTCACAAGTTCGTATAGCTGTGTCTTTAGTTCAATCAATTCTACTAGCACCATTCTATAGGGAGGAATGGCTATAGGATCAGTGCTTGGATGTAATTCAATCTTGAACTCCAACTGTCTGTGAGGTGGTAGTCTAGGTAGATCATTTGGAAGCACATTCGTGTATTCCCATACTATAGGTATCTCCTTAATCTCTTTTGGTTCTCTAGTATTTTCCTCCAACAACTATTTGAAGTCATCACTATGTTTTAAACAGTGCAACATGGTACATGTAGGACTCCATGGTAATTGCTACATGCCCCCGTTGATTTTTACTAACTCACCGGATGGTAGAGTCAATGTGACTCTCTACTTAGGTAATCAATCTAGGCTTGGTGCTGAGTTAACTAGTCCATGCCTAATATCACATAATATCCTTGGAAAAGTAATATTCTAAGGTTAGCAGTTATTAATTTTACCCCAAATCTCAACTCATATGTGCAAATTTTTCAAGCAGCAACTATAGTTCCTATGGGAGTGGATACATACAATGGTTTTGGTGGTGTAAAAATCACTAATTGTAACTTCTTAGCTAACTCTTCCGGGACAAATGACTTAGAAGCACCTTAATCAAACAAAAATTCATAACAACATTAAATAATAAAAATGTACCTTCGATAGTCGGTGTTGGGTTTGCCTGTCCATTCTCCATAGCATATAATTGAGCTTGATTCTATTTACCCTATTGTTGTTGTGGTTGAGGTTGTTGCAGTTGTTGTTGTGGTTGGACATGACCACCTTGATTTCTAGCCTGACTATTGTTCTATCCCAGGTTTTGCCTATATGGTCCATGATTTTGACAATTCTTCGTAAGATGTCCCTTCCAGCCACAACTAAAATATTCTCCATCTCTTCAAACCAATTGTTTATCAACTCTACCATGATTCTACTACTTCTAAGGCTGATTCTTGTGTTGTTTCTTTTGGTTTCCTTGTTAATCTCTACTATTTCTAGGTCTCTTATTTTTGTTTTTTAACTTATGCTCAAAGTTCAGTTCCCTTTCGACTATTAGTATTTTTTCTACGACATCTCTGTATGTTTTTAGACATGTTAGCACTACTTCTTTTTCGGATCTCAATCTTCAGACCCTTAGCAAATCGGTTGGCCTTCATCTTTTCTTTTCCTGATTAATTCAAGTGTAAACTTAGCTAATTCAGTGAATTGATCTCGTACTCAGCTAGAATCATGTCTCTTCGAGTCAATCTGATGAACTCTGGCTGCATCAGTGTCAGTCTCCTCTGTCAACAACTCAAGAGTCAATATAGTCCCAATATGAGTCTCAGTAGCATTAACTTGTGTCCCCTATCATTGTGGTTCAGTTTCGTCAAGCTCGTGTGACATATATCTTAGATCTTGCCATTATCTGCAACCAAATATCCATTCCATTATCATAAAATTGATTGGAATGTTCACATGCATATATCTAAGGCGTTTGTTTTAGTCATACTAACATGACTCTATATATTCATGTTTTTAAGTTTTCATTTGTTCAGTGGCCTATTGGTTTATGCTTCTAAGTCTACAACGAGGTTGTTTTGAAACTTTGGAAGTTTCTGGGTACATGATTTGGGTTTAGTAAATTTAAAATTTTTGTGATTTACATTTTTCCAAAACTTATAAGCATAACATGCAAGGAGACAATCACACATACAATCATACAATTTCACGCTAGCATAAAATTTTTTTCAAGTTTTCATCCATACCTCCAAGTTTGAAGATCCCATACCATCCTCACCCAGCAACATAGACTTCCATCCAAAAATCTCACTACACCCATACAATTTTGCAACTCTCTCGATGACTAAGGCCTTCCAAGCCCCACTATGTTTAATCGTCCCATACCAGCTAAGCATAGGAAAACAAGCTCTTCCAAAGTCACTAATTATTTACCAATCATGGGATGTCAATATCCAAGTCTAGAATTCCTTCACACCTTCAAATTCCTATGCATCCCATACCACACAGAAACCAAAGATACAGGATCTTCCTGATCTAATGTCCTGACCAATCAAGTGTTTCATTATCACATGTTTCATTTCTAATCTATGCCCGAAAAGCTTTTATTCATGATGCATTGTGCTACTGTAACAACACCTAAGGTATTCTCCAAGACCTAATTACTCAACATCATTACCACACAATTCCTCCATTGGAATGACAGTTCATAGTCTAAACCTTAAACTCTAGCCCAACATTCTATAGCCTAAGCTCTGACGTTTGCCCAATATATCTACTAATTGAGCTCTATCACCACCTTGGTGTCAGACTAAATATTCTTTCCAAACAAGCTATAACCTAAGCTCTGATACCAACTTTGTAACTCTCCAACCACCGAATCCTGATCACATTCGTCAGAGTGGATGCACTTGTCTTGCAACTTGAGACTTAATTACATTTATATGTAGTTACTCTTGCTTTGTCACATCTCGCTATTCGGGACCTAGAGTTTTACTATTTCTCATATCATTATCTCCTAGTAGAACCAAGTCACATTCCGCAATGTATTAGAGTAGCCACATATCAATTCATATCATGAATAGTCAATGACATTGGGATGAGTATTACCATCAATAATGATCAAACACTGGCCCCAGTGGTAGAGGTTCATACAAAATAATAAATGTATGGCCCCACAGCCAACTCCAACAACTAAATGAACATAATAAATATAAAGTGAGACCCATATCGTATAATTAGAAAATAGAAGTAAATTTCCATTCCTACACAACCTCATCAGTGAGGCATGCCATTACTACAAAATGGGTGAGCTCAAGAGCCCAGTGGATCATATATAATATATCTTACACATTATTAAAGTTAAAATATAAAACATGCATACGTTTATCAAGCATTAGACGATTCAAATAGTTCAATTGTTTAGGGTTTACGTTAGGATCAAAAGGACTTTCCTTAGTATCTTCCATTATGTCCAAATTATCAGTAATAAGCTCATAGTCTAGTTACCCATTTAGGACCCTATCTTAGGAATGAAGTCTCAAATTGATTATTAGTTTCGGGAGTGAAGTCTCAACTTGACTATCAGTCTCATCTTATTACTGTGATAGTAGCATCAAGACTCGCTTGGGTTGGGGACACCAACAATGACACTAGAATACTGCCACAGCATCAGTATCACCACCCTAGTATGTGGTTAGATTTCTTAATCATCTTTATTTAGTGACCACAAACATACTTAGCAGTATCAATATTTCAGATATAAATAAGCAACACATTTTGATAAGCTATAAGTCATGTCTTAGGTCACATAAGTCATACCAGTTCTTACAATGTCATGTAGCATATCTTTGAAACAATGTTTGACATTTATAAATCATACAACATGCTATCAACATTATTAAAGAAAAAAAATCATTTAAACAACCGTCAAACACACCCCTAGCATGCTTCTAAACGTTTAGTAAAGATAAACAATCAATCTTGCTTCATTTTTAGAACTAAAATAATACTAAAGAGTATGAGTATTCATCTCCATCTGTTTCCTTGTTTGATTCCTTCTAATCCGTGCTTCGTTAGCTCAAACTTCTCGAGTCCTCAACCTTTAAGGGTCATAAATCATGTTTCTCAGTATTTGCAGCACCTTAATGTTTTAAATTCAACATCTAACGATTTTATAGTGATCATGGCATATGGTGTACGTAATGGATCAAAATAGTGTAAATAGTATGTATTTCCTATCCCTAAATACCTTGGTATAAGAAGGGAAAAATAGTATGTATTTCCTATCCCTAAATACCTTGGTATAAGAAGGGAAATACCATAGTAGTTCATTACATGTGTACACAACATCGGGTAAAGTCTTATCATTTTACCATGATAACCAATGGGAATTAATTGCACTGTTGCAGTAGTGTATTGTGGTAGTCTATGGACATTGCAGGACGTTCAGTCATTACTACGGTAAAACTGTGCGTTACCATAGTGATAACCAAAGGTTGGGCTCGTGTGTACAGTTTATTACTGTAATCAACTATCGCAATAACCAAAGGAAATTCTCATGTGTGTAGTGACACTACAGTGATCAGCTACTGCGGTAGTCACGCAATTCCTAGAAATACTGCACTTTCGTGCATGCCCTTTCGTTCGTCGTTCTCTCTTGTGTATGAGACTCTAATACATCAAACTCTAGGCTAAAAACCATACATCATATTGAACAAAAAAATGTTATACCTTGCTCCTCTTTGCTACTCCTCTTGTTGGTCTCACTGAAATGCCTTAAATGTGTTTAGGGTTTTGTCATATCAAAAAGGGACAAGTATAATCTCAGATATTGGGAGACAAGGATAAAAACATGAACTTCAAGTGAGAACCAGTACATTACCTTTGTGTAGCCATCTGGAATGGCATAATTGTTTGAATTTTTCATTGTCTACAGTTCGTCTTCTATCTAAGCTTGCGAGACCTTCAAGAGAGCATGGAATGAATTAGAACCAACTTAGAATGCATATGGGAAGAGGAGAAGGTCGACTAGAGGTTGTTGTTTTGGCTCGTGGGAGGAGGTACACGATTGCAACGTAGAATGCTGAGAATTAGGGTTTTTGCGCAACGTTTGACATATATATTCACACGCATTACTGCGGTAGTAAAATCCTCTACTGAGTAACTAGAACCATGTAAATTTTTGGGTTTTGCTTGCACTACTGCCGCAATCTCAATCACTATTGAGGTAACCAAAACAATGCATTTTTCTGCATTTTTGTGTAGTTACACTCATTACTGCGGTAGTCGAAGTCACTACCGCAATAACCTGGGAATGGTTCTTCTGCGTAGTTTTGTGTTTCATTCTGGTTTTCCGATCCTTTTGTACATCAAATTGTACATCCTATACATCATAAATTCATGGATTTTCAAGGCTTATTGTACTGTGATTATTTTTATCAAATTTTATTAATTAAAATTTGTACAAATTTTGGGGTATTAAAATTCAACACATTTGCAATTAGTTCATGTTTAACAATGTCTTAACCAACAAACTTCATTGCATCACCAAGAGATTTGATCTTCAACACGTAGTCACTAATAGACAAATTTTCCATCTTTACATTATGAATTTCATTTTTCAGTTGCATGACTCTAACCATCAATTATTGCCCATATAATGAGCCACACTTCAAGAGAATATTTGGAGTGATTGACTCGTTTCCATGCTTTGAAATTAGGATTCAACTGAATGTCAACAACTATTCCATTTTCATCAAACCTCTCAACAACAAAGGCGGAGGAGATAGAAATTCTGATATAAAGTGATCTAACTCAAGAGCTATAATTGCTGCAACTACTTGTGCTTTTCAATTAACATAGTTTGTCTTATTCAACTTAATTAAAAAACTAAAGTTGAGTGTGCGTGCTAGATATTGGAAATCAGCATTAGAAAGAAGTTGAAATGAACCTAAATCAAATTGAACTCCTGAGCCTTGAGAACTTGAAAAGATCGTTGCCATTGTAAACACTTGTCAAAAGCTCTGATAGCATGTAATACAACAAATTGAATTGAATAGAGGCCTTTCTTTATGACAGATGAGGAGATAAACAATAATATGTAAACCAGATTGAAGGAAAAAGGATTAATGAATACCAAGAGAGAAGATAGTATGGGAGGTTGTTAAACACTCTAGAGAAATCAGGAAAACAACCCCAGAACTTCGTTACTCTGTTTCTGTTTTGCTACATAATAGATATTCACAGCTATCTACCCATCTCTCATCTAAACAATTCAATTATAACTACCTATTTAATCCTGACCCTTAATCTATAACAAGTTGTCTTGAACTTTAATCTATGACAAATTGTTCTTGAATGTTATGATACAGTTACAATAATAATCATTATATCATGAGTTATTTGCATGAATATTGTAATGTTGCATAAGCATGAGCATTCAACATCACATATGTTAGGACGTTGGTTTTAATTGGCAATGTTTGATGCAAATCCAACTTCATTGCCTTACGGAATGATCTGTGTTACTGTTGAAGATTTTTTTCTAGTTTTGTTTTTGGAAATCGTGATCATGACATTTCTCTTTTATGGTTATTGAATCTTTTAGAAATCTGATTAACGGTCTACTTGAAAGAATGTCTGGTTTTTCCATTTTTGAAAAGATAATCTAATATATCATCTTGTTCTTTCAAAATCTATTGTATTCAGTTTCCTCTTCTATGGATAATGGATCTTTTCAGATAAACATAATAACGGTCTATTACCAAGATTAAAGATTGGCATTCTTTTGTTGAAAAGATAACGTCTCATTTTGGGAAACCTCTTTTTGAAGATTATGCCATCTGTTGACAAGCTTCATAATAACAATTTCAGAATTTTCCTCACATAAAGATTGTGTTTATCAAAATCAAAAACATTCTTTCTTTTAATTTTCAAAATCTAGGAAAATTGGAATGTTCTCTTGTATTGTACAGGTCGTCAGTTTTTATCACTCTCAAATCAAAAGGATTTACAGCTTATAGAAGTTTATCAAGGATTGTTACTATTATGGAAAGTTTTCTGGATTCCCAGCGAGACTATCGCAACGGAAGAAGCAACAGTATATCGAATAGTCTATCCAGAAAGAGTTTCCAGAATTTGCTTCTCAAAAGGAAGGATCGGTTTTTGCACTCTATTTAATTTCGATCGCATCTGAAGCCTTGGATCAGCATTCGAACATCGTTTGAAGATTACTATTGTTAGAACCTCGACTATTTCTTTCTATCTATTTTTATGTGAGTGATCAAGTGAAGCAGCAGTACTCTATTTTTTTTTAGCATTTACAACAGGATTTGTAGAAGGTTGCTGAAAATTGGTGTGTCAAGAGTAACTATTGTCTTCTTATGAATCCAGTGTTTTGAAGTGTGCTATTGTGGGTTGAGGTACCCATTGTGTATTGTTATAACTTACAAAACTATAGTGGATTCTTGAACTGGGCGAGGCCCCGCAGACGTAGGTGGTTGACATCGAACTGCGTTATCATATCATGTCACTATGCTTGCTTTTTCATTTCCTGTTCACCTGCATATTACTCCTTTCTGTGACTCCTGTTATTTCAATTGGTATTAGAGTGGGTCACCTTCTCTTCAACAGCCTTTAACTTGGTAGGTGAGATCCACGAGTAAAGATGAGTCACATTTCCAACGAGAAAGATCATCTCAAGGAAGGAGGATCAACTTCTAGACCTCCACTTTTTGATGAAAGCAATTACACATACTGGAAGACAAAGATGCATATTTTCATCCAATCTTTTGACTAGCTCGCCTGGAGAGTTGTTGAAGATGGCTGGTTACCTCCTGTTTCAGATCACAGTTCTGCCGCCAAACCAAAATTTGAATGGTCTGAGGAAGACAAGGAACTGCATCAAGCTAACTCAAAGGCACTTAACTCTATTTTTAATGCAGTTGATTTAGAATAGTTCAAACTTATTGCAACGTGTGAATTTGCAAAAGATGTGTGGGAAACCTTGCAAACTACATATGAAGGTACTAATGTTGTTTGTCTCTCAAAACTTCAGTTGTGAACTTCACAATTTGAACTGTTGAAAATGAAAGATCATGAAAGCATATCCAGCCTTCACAATAAACTACATGATATTGCAAACCAAGCCTTCTTACTAGGAGAAAAGTACTATGACGAAAAATTAGTAAGAAAAGTTTCGAGGTCTCTTCCCCCTAAGTTTGCAGCAAAGGTGGCAGCAATTGAAGAAGCAAAAGATCTTACCAAAATGTGCCTGGACGAACTCATGGGATCCTTACAGACATATGAAATGAGTCTTCTAAACCAAAAAGCTGACAAAGGTATTTCATTACAGGCAGAAGCTAATTCTCTCACAATAGAAGATGAGTTCGCCTTGATTACCAGAAATTTCAATAAATTTCTAAAAAAGTATAGGAAATTGAATGCATCCTCAAAAAATAGGAGTGACAACCAAAGATTCACCAAGGAAGCACCCACTACTAAAAATCATTTCAAAAACATAAAGTGCCATGAATGTGGGGGGATAGGACACATTCAGGTTGAATGTGCAAATACTCTCAAAAAGAAATCTATGAATGCTACGTGGAGTGATGATTCTGATAACAGTCAAGATGAAGGAGATTCAACTTCAAACAACTTCATAGCATTTGCAGCACTGATCTCCCATGCACCTTCTGCAAATCCTGCTGCAACTGTGTCTACCGAATCTGAAAGTGAAGATGAGGTAAGTTCTGAAGATTTTCGCAATACATATGAACTTATGTATGACAAATGGTTGCAGGGAGATATGCAGATCAAAGAATTACAGGAGCAGGTTCGTGAGTTGAGAACATCGGTAAAAGCACAGGAAGATGTTATCAAAGAAAATGACAAGAAAATAGAACTATCAAATAAACTTATAGCTGCCGAATAAACTCTTCAACGTCTAAACTCAGGAAAAGCAAAACTGACAGAAATACTTGAACACGGACAAAGTTCAAGCAATAAAAGAGGTATTGGATACGAAAATGAATATGATCAAAGGAATCAAATCAATTTGAAACCTCGTTCAAGTACAAAATCATGTCACTGTCCATCTTACACTACTAACAGAACTCAGAAGCCAATCTGCTTTTTCTGCGGCAGAAAGGGACACAAGTGGAGACAGTGTCACAAGTTACAACATAATTGTCTTCATAACAGAAGGACACATTCTAATACCACTCAGAAATGGATACCTAAATCTCAGAACAAGGCGTTAGTTGCTCATACTGCTCTGTCTTCATGCTCCAATGAAACATGGTATCTTGACAGCGGCCGCTCGAAACATATGACAGGTAACAGGCAGCTCTTAACCTCTTTCTGTGTAGGAGAAGATGGTAATGTGACTTTTGGTGATAGAGAAAAAGGGAAGGTCATTGGAAAAGGAACATGAAATGTTGCTGGTCTTCCTAAGCTAAGGGACGTACTGTTTGTGGAAGGATTAAAAACAAATTTGATCAGTATCAGTCAACTGTGTGATGTCGGTTAACTTCACCAAGGACGGATGCATCATCAACCCCAATTCAGGAACTACCTACATGAAGGGAACCATAACTTCTGATAATTGTTATCAAGTTGAAAAATCCGTCATGACGCTCCTAAGACAGTGTCACAACACTGTTCTGAACACTATGGAAATCTGGCATCAAAAGCTTGGACACATCAACTTGAAAACTCTCAAGAACATCAGCAAAATTGATGTTGTCCGAGGATTACCAAAGCTAAATACAAATCAAGTTGCTATTTGTGGTCCTTGTTAGCTAGGCAAGCAGAAAAGAACTAAACATTCATCTGTCCAGTTTATCACTACCTCTGGAATTCTCGAACTTCTTCACATGGACTTATTCAGACCAATGCAAACAAAAAGTCTTGGACGTAAAAGGTATGTGTACGTTTGTGTTGATGATTTCTCACGATTCACATGGGTTACTTTTCTTAGGGAAAAATCAGATACATTCATAAACTTCAAGAACCTGTGCACGAGACTACAAACAGAAAAAGGTATCAAAATCAAGAAAATAAGGAGTGATCATGGAAGGGAATTCGAAAATCAACAATTCTCAAATCTGTGTAATGAAATGGGTATCAGTCAGGAATTTTTAGCACCAAAGACTCCTCAATAGAATGGTGTTGTTAAAAGAAAGAATCACAACATTCAAGAAATGGCAAGAGTGATGCTTCAAGCAGCAAGTTTTCTTACAAAGTTTTGGGCAGAGGCAGTAAATACATCTACCTACACAATCAACAGAGTGTACTTGCGTCTAGGAATAGAACAAATGCTATATGAAATATGGAAAGGAAGAAAACCCAATGTAAGTTACTTTCATATCTTTGGCAGCATCTGTTACATTCTTAATGACAGGGATCAGCTTGGAAAATTTGATGCAAAGAGCGATGAAGGAATCTTCCTAGGGTATGCGACTAACAGTTGAACACATCAAGTTTACAAAATCGCACACAATGCGTGATTGAATCTATTAATGTCACCATCTGTGACTATAAGAAAGAGGAGAAAGTTGATGACACTCATTCAGAAGAAGAGCCCTTGTAGGAAAGTGACTCTGAAAATTCTAAAGAAATTCACAGACCAACTGTTGTAATAGTCTGTGACATAGAAGACACGACAGTCAACCCAGAAAACCTAGAAATAGATCAGCCAAAGGAACCATCATCTAGAGTGCAGTTAAATCACCTAGCTGAACTGATGATTGGTGACCTACATCAAGGGAGACAACCCAGAAACATTCCTCGTAAGAACTATAGAGAAATGGTGAGATTCTCGTGCTTCACCTCAATAAATGAGCCTAAAAATGCAAAAGAAGCTCTTCTTGATGCTAACTGGATTGAGGCTATGCAATAAGAATTAGAATAATTTGAAAGAAGCCAGCTCTGGGAATTAGTTCCAAGACCACCAAATGTGAACGTTATTGGAACCAAATGGATCTTTAAGAACAAAACAGATGAACATGGCAACATCACTAGGAACAAAGTACGCCTTGTAGCTCAAGGATACACTCAAGTTGAAGGAATAGACTTTGATGAAACATTTGCTCCTGTAGCTCGCCTAGAGTCTATTCGATTACTTTTAGCTGTGGCATGCACAATGAACTTCAAACTTCATCAAATGGACGTGAAAAGCGCTTTCCTGAATGGGTACCTTAATGAAAAAGTCTTTGTGGAACAACCCAATGGATTTGAAGACAACCATCATCCAAATTATGTGTACAAACTCAAAAAGGCCCTTTATGGTCTGAAACAAGCACCACGTGCCTGGTATGAGAGGCTCACAAGCTTTCTCATCAACAATGGATATAGTCGAGGTACGATTGATAAAACTTTATTTCTTAAAACTAGTAATACTCATCTTGTTATTGCACAAATCTATGTTGACGATATTATTTTTGGGTCCACATCCCCGGAACTTTCTAACAAGTTTGCTGAATTGATGAAGGACTAATTTGAAATAAGCATGGTTGGATAATTAAACTACTTTCTTGGACTACAGATTAAACAAGGCAACGATGGTACATTTATATCACAGACCAAGTATGCTCGCAACTTAGTCAAGAAATTTGGTTTAGACAATGCTAAGCACATGAGAACACCCATGAGCACTAGCATTAAGATATCCCAAGACAGTATTGGAAAGGAAGTTAATCAAAGTCTTTATAGAAGCATGATAGGAAGTCTATTGTATCTTACTGATAGCTGTCCTAATTTAAGTTATAGTGTAGGTGTATGTGCTCGTTATCAAGCTGCCCCTAAAGAATCACATTTAATTGTTGTTAAAAGAATCATAAGATATGTAAATGGAACTACTGATTATGGAATTTGGATGTCTCGAGACTGTAACTTCGATCTTGTTGGTTTTAGTGACGCTGATTGCGCAGGAAATATTGATGACAGAAAGAGCACATCAGGAGGATGTTTTTATGTAAGAAATAATTTAGTTGCGTGGTTGAGGAAAAATAAAACAACATCTCTCTATCCATAGCTGAAGCCAAATATATTATAGTAGGAAGCTGTTGTGCTCAGCTTCTTTGGATGAAACAGATGCTATCTGATTATGGGATTAAGAATAGGACTATGACACTGTATTGTGATTATAAGAGATCCATTGATATTTCCAAAAATCCCGTCCAACATTCTTGCACCAAACATATTGACATTAGGCATCATTTTATTAGAGAACTGGTAGAAGACAATACAGTTACACTCAAGCATGTGATAACTGAAAATCAGTTAGTAGATATTTTTACAAAACCCCTTGATGCAGTTAGGTTCGAAACATTGAGAGCTTCTCTTGGAATTTGCTTCAAGTAGTTATTTTTAGGAGGATTTTTATTTTTATTTTTTATTCTTTTTTCTGGGTTTGAGCATTTAATGGCTGCACCGATCCTCCGTCCATCTTGTCTCCCATTCATTTCTCTTAGGTTCTTAAAATAGTTTGTCTTTTCCAATCTAGGGCACCGTATCGTTTCATCTTCTTTCTTCTGTTGGTGTGCACAGCTACTTAAACCCTGTAGCCTCCTCTGTCTCATGCTGCGATAAGATCCTCCATCTAACATGGTGTTCTCACAGTCTAAATCAAGACGTCACTCCGTTCCTCCCATGCGTTTCTCCGATGAGTTTGCTCCAAAATGAGGAAGGGTTAAGACGTTGGCTCGAAAATCTGCTCGACCTGTTCCAGTCTACATCGACTCTGACTCCTCTAAAGACGAGGTTCCCTTGGCCGAAGTCCTAGCTAAAATGTTTCAGGAACAATTTCCAGCTCCTCTGGCTACTTCCTCTGGTAAGACTATCCCCTCTACTAATAAATCATCTTGTCCTCCTGCAATGGGTTCTACAAACCCTGCACCACCAGAACCTCAACCTGAACAGGGGAACCCTATTCCTCCTATTGTACCTGCATCTCAACCTCGTAAGGTTAGACGGTTCAAGACCTTGGCTCAAAAAATTCAACCTAACCCTCGTATTCCCTCAAGATCTCAACCCTCTCAACCATCTCGACCCTCACCCATTCTCGCCAAAGATGCCAAATCACCTTTGTTCTTCGACCTGGCCAGAAAGGCATCTTGGTCTCAGTTGCGTTCCAAAACATTTCTAGTGGAACGAAATATTCATAGGGCTGACTTTGCAAAAGTCGATCTCACCTCTTTATTGGAAGAACAACATCTTCAATCTGTCACTTGTCACTCCTTCTTCTCAACATCCTTGGTCGAGGAATTCTATGCCAACCTCTCTCCAGCAAATCTCCTTGGTTCTATATTAACTATGTGTGGGGGAGGGTTGTTTCCTTCTCTCCTGTTGATCTCAATGATTTCTTCGGATTTCCCGAGGTCGTTTGTGATCCCCTTCATCCTTTAGCATTGGATGTCGATATGGATGATGTGGCCAAAGTACTAACTGGCAATCCATAAGTGCTATGGCAAGGTGTTGAAGGAATCAAAGTGTCTTCCCTGATAGCCAAACACTTTCTGCTATCAAAGTTGTCCACTTCTGTTTAGATGCCATCTACGCATGGGTCCACTGTCTTTCATGATCGAGCAATTCTTCTCTATGCTATTAGCACAGGTCATCTGATCATCATGGGTCAAGTGATGTTCGATTCCATCATTAAGAATGCTGAGTCCTCCAAAAGCTACAATAAACTACTCTTGCCTTGCACAATCACAACCTATCTTGCTTTTAAATATCAAGTCCAAATTCCTCCCACTTAACGGACACCATTTCAGGGGGAGCTTCGTATTCTGCGGAAGGCCTTTGAGGGGTCACGCACCCTTGACATTGAAGGGGAGTGGCCATCTAGTACTCATACTACCACTTCTGCTGATACCCTTGCTTCATTGACAGCCAGACATAGTTTTATCGGCTATTTGAAAGCTCGCCTTGCGTTTATCTCCGCTGAACAACACCACATTCACTCCATCTTGCAGTAGCTTGAAGGCGATGATTGACTTTGCATTGCTTGGGAAAAAAGGGGGAGACATAGTAGCAGTTATGTTGTGTAGCAGTCTGTTAGATAGTTATAGTATAAGAGGATAGTAGTAGTTGCAGTTTTTTTTCTTCTTCCTGTTGCTGTGTGTGTCTGCTTTTCTGTCGTGACAGTGATTTGTCTCTTTAATATGAAATGTGGAATGTGAAATGTTTTTCTTTGATGAGCATTATGTTTAATATATCACCTGATGATTGATGTTTAGCTCTGCTACTATATGGCGGTTTTGCACCAAACAATGCCAAAGGGGGAGATTGTTAGGACGTTGGTTTTAATTGGCAATGTTTGATGCAAATCCAAGTTCATTGCCTTACAGAATGATCTATGTTACTACTGAAGATTTCTTTCCAGTTTTGTTTTTGGAAATTTTGATCATGACATTTCTCTTTTATGGTTATTGAATCTTTCAGAAATTTGATTAACGGTCTACTTGAAAGAATGTCTGGTTTTTCCATTTTTGAAAAGATAATCTAATATAACATCTTGTTCTTTCAAAATCTATTGTATTCAGTTTCCTCTTCTATGGATAATGGATCTTTTAAGATAAACATAATAACGGTCTGTTACCAAGATTAAAGATTGGCATTCCTTTGTTGAAAAGATAACGTCTCATTTTGGGAAACCTCTTTTTGAAGATTATGCCATCTGTTGACAAGCTTCATAATAACGATTTTAGAATTTTCCTCACATAAAGATTGTGTTTCTCAAAATCAAAAACATTCTTTCTTTTAATTTTCAAAATCTAGGAAAATTGGAATGTTTTCTTGTATCATACAGGTCGTCAGTTTTTATTACAATCTTCTCAAATCAAAAGGATTTACAGCTTATGGAAGTTTATCAAGGATTGCTGCTGTTCTGAAAATTTTATTGGATTCCTAGCGAGACTGTTGCAACAGAAGAGGCAACGGTATATCGAACAATTTGTCCAGAAAGAGTTTCCAAAATCTACTTCTCAAAAGGAAGGATCGATTTCTGCACTCTATTTAATTTCGATCGCGTCTGAAGCTTTGGATCATCACTCGAGCATCGTTTAAAGATTACTATTATTTTCTAAGAACCTTGGCTGTTTCTTTCTGTCTTTTTTTATATGAGTGATCAAGTGAAGCAGCAGTACTCTATTTTTGTTCAGCATTTACAGCAGGATCTGTAGAAGGTTGCTGAAAACTGTTCTGTCAAGAGTAACTGTTGTCTTCTTATGAATCTAGTGTTTTGAAATGTGCTATTGTGGGTTGAAGTGCCCACTGTGTATTGTTGTAACTTACAAAACTATAGTGGATTCTTGAACTGGGTGAGGCCCCGTAGACGTAGGTGGTTGACACCGAACTGCGTTATCATATCGTGTGTCACTTTGCTTGCTTTTTCATTTCTTGTTCACCTGCATATTGCTCCTTTCTGTGACTCCAGTTATTTCAACACAAAATTGTTTCGTACCTAATTCTATTTGTAAGCATTACCACCACCAATATAACTATTAAATATATGCATAAAACACCAATACCTATGAATAGTAACATTCCCGTTTCCATTTCAAATAATAAGTACTATTTCACAATTTTTACCTTTCTTAATAAGGCGAGCACCATTAGAATTACGAATAATCAAATATATAAGGTAACAACTTTGGCTTGTTATCTATAATCAAATAAGTGACAATTGAAATAGACTCATGTTACCATCAATCACTCAAGCTTATTTTAAAAATATAAAATAAAATAAATAACTATTATTCTTAGTGATGTTAATGGAAAGAAGAGACAATTGGCATTTCTATTGTAGGGAACCCACATCTTCTTTAATTATCAATCTCAAACATGTTCAAATTTCTTTACAACATTACCATGAAAACCCAACTCTTAACACCATTCAAGAAGAAAGAAGATGAAGCAATTTGCAGATACTGAAAACTAATTCATCTTTTATTGCTTCTTTCTTGGACTCGTGCCTGCAAAAATGAGCCATATCCTTGTTATCAATATTAATAATAGGGAATAGGTGTCGATCATCTTCCTCTTTGTTAAGCTCTCTCCATCTTGCCTTGCCAATGAGAATGGTGTCGGTCGACACTTAAACACATTGCCCTTTCTTCACAACTCAGACACAAAACCTTAAGAATACATTCTAGGGCCACCAATCGGTTCATTATGCATGGATAGTTGGGCAAATCTACTGCACTTCGAATATTGATTTGGTGAACTAGCATCAATTTCATGACGTGTTAACCATCTATGATCACTTTTTGCCAGCAACCATTTCACTGATCAAAAGGGCCATGAAATTGGTGAATTCCTAGTAGAATTTTCCCTTTATAGCATCAATTCTTTTGCATTTTCAAATAATGCTTATGCCATTGGTTGTGCCATTGGCACCTCACTGGCATCAAACACCAAATTGATATTTAAGTATGGCATTGAAAAGCACGAGCAAATTACTCTACTTTGTGATTAGCATGAAATTATGTAATCTAAAAATAAAAATAATCGAAATTATCTCAATTGATAGAGATAATTATGATAATTTGAATTGGTGTGTTAGACCAAATAACCCTTTTTACACATGAAGTCATGTATAAATTAAAGTTCATCTTATGAGGCACCACATAACAAATAACACCAAATTTTGCATATAAATAATGATTGAAATCACGTGGTGATTCTCAAAGAAGTGTCTTAAAATTGTAGCTTAAATGATGTGTTATTAGATGTATACTTCCGTGCAAATTGAATATGATAGATATAATTGAATGCTACTAAAGTTTGACTCTATATCATTAAGACAATTCTTTCGTGCACAACTCATAGCTTACGTTAGCAGTTATCTCTTGGGATAAATTGATTACATCTTACAACAGTAACAAGATCAACAAACTCACATATGTGTCATTATTTCTCTTAGACACATTGACATGATATAGGAATAATATATGGCTAAAATCACAACTAGTAGGAAATATTTATAATTGTTGAAAAGATGCAACACAAAGGGTCACCATTGAAAAAATTATTTCGAAAAAACATGTTTCCTCATGAGAATAGATACTAGCCAAAGGACTTATCCTTTAAATGAATAAATGTTATATATAAGGATACATTTTTTTCACACACCTCATCACTTTTTCAATTTTTATTCATCTAAAATAGAATTTTAATATAAAAAATTTCTGATAGAAACTTTGTTGAATCATTTCCACATCAAGACTCTTGAGAATTTTCTTTATTGTGAAGAAATTTTCCTGGGAGTTTAACTTTAAAAAGACTTTTAGGACTGAAACTGAATGAAATTGATTAACCTTTAGCCCTTTTGTAGGGGTTCAAAATTTTGTTCTTCTATTTTGCCCTTAGCTTAGTTAGATAAAGAGTACCACTATTTATGCCCCATTTTTTCATATTTATTAAATACACCCTAATGCATAAAGTGTATTAATCTCAATCAATCCCGACCATATAAATTACAGAAATATCTCCACTTAATTTAGTTGCTCATCCTCCAAGTTATTTCACCCCACTAGAATATTTTGCTTCTTCTCCTTCATCTATGACTTTATGATGA
>JAJIYU010005077.1:0-23062 GCA_030144865.1 Tinospora cordifolia
TATATTTTATTTGTTATTTCATTTTTCATTTTCAGGTAATAAATTATGTGATTATACATTAATATTCACATAATATTTGATTTATTTTTAATAAATACATTTTATTTAACTGTATACATTTTTCTATGTACATATTCCCCTAATATGTAATATTAACATTTATTATGTTAACATGCACCTTATTTACTCACATATTAGTCAATACGTGTATTTATACTTTTTTTTTGTTTATTTATTTTACTAAACCTTAATTTTTCATTTAATTATCAAATTAAGGTTTTATTTGTTTAATTTTCACTATAACTCTAATTTTTTTTTCATGTGTTATCTCACAATTTGCACTCAAAAGAATTTTGAAATTAATTTATTTGATTATTTGACAAAATTCTGGGGTATTACAAGTAGCCACAACAGTAATAGTTTCAAGCATAGCCTCAACCTCAGAGACAATAAAGGAAGCAAGCCTAAGCTTGAATATATATCATGGATGATGTAGAGTGAGCACTAGTCGTCAAAGGTATTGTAACACCCCAGTTTTTTATCCTTTCAAATTTGTCACATCGGGGCCATGCATGGAGAAACATGCCCATTAAGCATTATTTACCATATGCGTGTCACTATCGACAACCGAAACGTTACTTTTCACACACTCTAATCACATCATATCATGAACACAACATAAATCTTGTAGACACACGAAGTCTCAAATAAGTAACTCATCAGTATCTTGGATACACCAGGAGATATCAATCAAAAAATAAGTAAGGATAATATCTAACAATTTTAATGATCAAATTAAATACTAAACTTGATAAGATTTAAAAATGAACTTCATGAACAAAGTCTCTAGAACCTGGCCTATATGGCCAAAAATCTAAACCATGAAGAGAGTCAACGAATAAATTAGTATAGATGGTCATATGCCCAGTCTAAACCAAATACTAAATATAAAAATCACATAAAAACTACCACATTGAAGTTCAAAGCTAACTAACACGGTATTTAGTGGTGCTATCAACATGCACTGCCTCAAAGGTCACCTGAAATGGAAAAGTCGATTAACCTCAAGAGCCCAGTGGATCTTACACAATACATCAATAGCATTATGTAAATCAAAATATGAAACATGCAATCACTTATTATCCATAAGGCATTCCAAACATTTAGTTGTTTAACAATTGTTATTCAGACTGAAAGGCTCAACCCTAATGTTTTCTCATCTTAATCACATCAATGAAAAGAAGGAAAGTGCAATGCATGCCAAATACCAATAGAATATAGGGATACACCCATCACCCAACCCATGAACTAGGGACACACCTACTGTGCCATCTCCAAGAACTAAGGGCCCACCCATTGTTCTATCATCAAGAACTAGGGACATATCCATCGCTCCAAATCATGAGAACACCCAAAGTGATCCCCATGAATCATTACGTCGGTATGTGGTTCAATTCTCAATTTATCTTTATTTAAATACCATCAAACATTTCATAACTAACATAATTATCACTTCATCGCATATGATGTTTCATTGTATAAGCAAATCAATCATGTGAATCGTCTCGTGAAAATTAAAAACAAACAATAATCATTTCATGTTATCAAAGTACATATATGTCAGCATAGTATGTAACTCATGTCATATCCGTATTCATGGAATCATGTCAATCATGCATCGTGCAAATAACTTCTTAACCTGCTTCTATGCATTCAAGCAATGTAAACACACATCATGTTTAGCATTCAATATTCAAATAATACTAGGAAGCAAGGTAATCACTTTCACCTATCTATTTGGATTCCCTTGACACTTGCTTATGTATTGATGAGCTTGAATCCTCAAAGTTTAAGATTCAACATGAATATTATTCAAGACTTAGGTATTTTTAATGGTTTCAAACCATAATGCAATGATCCTTAACATGGATGGTCTATGGTGTGTACCGTGGTCATAACAGATGATGAAGTTCATAGTTTTCCTTTGATTACTGCGGTAGACGGTGGTAATACTGCAATAGCCATTGTGTATGCACAAAAAAAATGAAAAAAGAGTCTCAGCCATGTGACTACGGTAGGCTACCACAGTAGTTTGTGAACATCCATTGCACTACCATGGTAGTGACAAGATTTCCCTAAAAATTGCACTTCATGCGAGTTATTCTTGACCTCGTGTCCTCCTATTTGTGGTGCTTCAACACACAACCTTAAGTCCTAAAACATGCATTATAATAAGTATGAAAGACTTGTATACCTTTGTCCTAATAACTTTTTTCTTTATATGCCCCGAGAGAATGTCTCCACACTCCTAGTGTTCTGTTTTATCAAAAAAGAACATGTATACTATTAAAAAATATGAAACAGTAATGGGAACAAGTATTCCATTGAGAACCAATGTCTACCCTCATTTGAATCGTTAATGAATCTTAATAATCAAACTTTCACTGATTTGTGTAGTTCCTCCTCAATCTTTGCTTGGCAGGTAGCTAGCAACGATTAGGGTGGATTAGAATCAACATAGAACAGTTACAGAATGAAAAGAATTGTTGGTGGCTTGGTAGGGTTTTTGGAAGAACTCATGCGACTATATAATAGGATGTTTGATAATTAGGGTTTTCGTGTGCTGATACTACATATATAATCACGTACTACCATAGTAACTGAATACGCTACCATGGTAGTCAAACACATTACCAAGGTAGGTTACCTTGGTAATGAAAATTGTATTTAGTGAGATTCTGGGCTTGCATTACCGTGGTACGCTATCCTCTACAACCTAGTTACCGTGGTAACTAGGGCTTTTGTGTTATTTTTCACATTTTCTTTGATATTTTTCACGTCATCCGAGTTTATATTATTTTTATATTTATTCTAGGTTTATTAACACTTGCATCATGTGATTATGAAGAATTTATAATTTTTATTTATTTATCTAATTATTTTTATATTTATAAACTCTAAAAATGATTTATTAACTTTTGGGATATTTGTAACACCTCGCCTCCCCGAAATTCAATTCTTTTCCTTTTTGAGGGACAACGTGAGCCGCACCACTCAGCCAGTAGGTGAGCTGGTGTCACATTATTTCTATTTTTCACACTTTCCATTTTTATCCCAATTCTCTAGGATTTCTAAGTATCACATAATTAGAAACTCATGAACATATCTAAATAAAGCCACAAGAGATTAAAACACTAATTGAAAGTAATAGGTACAAAACCTTACTAATGAAATAATTTTATTTGAAATAAATGGTACCTAACCTTAATTTACTCCATAACTTAAAAAATAAACCACTAAGTAAAATAACTCCATAAAATTAATGACTCCCAAAATTCAAGGTACATAACCTTTGAGTCTATCACAACCAAATCAATCTTAAATAACAAAGTTGGGCCAACATGCCCTTACAATTAAATTTAACTTTCTAATTAAAAATATTCTAAAGACATTGTTGCCTAAATGTAACACCCACCGGGAATACTATCGGAACTCTTACCCACGTCGTAGGGCCCACGTCATGGCATGTCACTCACAAGGTATTGTCCCTGCCCCCTGGGGTTTTCTTTCGCCTCCGCGGAGATTCGAACCCAAGACCTGGGGCTCTAGTACTTAATTCTTTCATCATCCGCTACCATTGAGCCACTTGGCCCAATGGTAGCGGATGATGAAAGAATTAAGTACTTGAGCCCCAGGTCTTGGGTTCGAATCTTCGCGGAGGCGAAAGAAAACCCCAGGGGGCAGGGACAATACCTTGTGAGTGACACGCCATGACGTGGGCCCTACGACGTGGGTAAGAGTCCCGGTAGGATTCCCGGTGGGTGTTACACCTAAATGACTATCATGTTGCCTTTTTATCAATTTCCTGAAAGGTTAGATAATGGAAGGGTAAGCATAAAGCCCAATGGATCATTCTAAATATTTAACTTATTATTTCAACAAATAAGACATTCAAGATAAACACTTTCAAACATTACGTGATTCAATCAATTTATTGTTTGAAGTTGTATTAAAGACCAAAAGGGGCTAACCTCGGTGTTCTCATCAAAATACTTGTCTAAGAAGAAAAAAGACAACCTTTTATGCTAAATTCCACTGGATTTAGGACCTTACCCAAGTATTTTGGGACCTAAATTATGTGAAATATAAACAAATTCAAAGTTTACATCTCGAGAATACTTTCAGTAATCCCTAGGGAATACCGTGCTAGTACAAGGTTATAATCTCATTTAATCTTTCATCAAGTACAACAAAACTAAAATAATAAACTACAATGATTAAATTCAGCATGTGAACATATTAAAAACATAACAAGCATCATAATAGCACATAGCAAATATGCAAACCTAAATATGTGAAGTCTAAGCATGGCATGCATAATCAGTGAGGATAAAATATGTATATTCAAGCATGAACATCTTATTGAAATCAAAATAATAACATAAAACTCAAAAATCCCTTTCACCTCAAATAGTTTCTCTCCTTTTGAAGCCTCTATTGAATTTCTTTCAGATCTCCCCAACTGCTAGCGCAGAAATTTGTGCAATACTTCATTACTACTACTCCAACTGTTGTTTAGAACAGCTAAAGAAAAAGAGGGATGCCAAGAAAGAGGCAGACAGATCAAGAAGGAACTTATTCAGTTTTTGTTGGGGTGAAGAGAATGGTGTTTATGCTTGGGTTTATATAGAGTTCTAATGGGCATGAATTAGCAAGATTGGGGTGTCTTCATTGTAGAAACCTTTCTAAAACTCTTTCCCTTTCCATTTTACATGTTTCCTATGCATAAGAATTAGTAAGTAAAGGTTTTAGAAGTTACTAATATATTTTTTTGGGTTGATTTCATTTTAAAAACCTTCTAATTCTCTATTTTACTTGTTTTCCAATCACATATATTAGTAAGCAATTATTTTAGAAGTTGTCAATATATTCTTTTAAGTTGATTTTATTTTAGAAACCTTTCTAATCTCTATTTTACTTATTTCCCAAGCACATATATTAGTAAGTAATTATTTTAGAAGTTGTTAACATATTCTTTTGAGTTGATTTCATTTTAAAAATATTTCTTATTCTCTATTTTTCTTGTCAGAAGAGGATAAGGGTTTTAGAAAGTGCAGATTTTTTAGCAACTTCCTTAGTTATTTGTGTTTCTTATTTTTTATTTTTCGTGATTTGCACATAATATATATATATATGTGTGTGTGTATGTATGTATGTATGTATATGTATATATATATATATATATATATATATATATATCTGTCTATATTTTCATTAGAATCAAGATAAGCTTGCTAACTTTTTATATTTCTATTTTTTGTATAATACATTAAAATGAGGAGCAACTTGCTAACTTTTTGCAAACTTGAATGCAATTTAATATGTTACATAAACTTACTAATTATTGCGATTCCAATAAGTATATTGAAACGTGTGTTGGAATGTCACAAAGTATTTTTGTATATACATATTTCTATTTTTTGTATAATACGAACTTCCTAATTTTCTAGCAAATGAACATATATTATTTAATTAACTCTACTTACTTTATATTTTTAGTTAAATCTAAAACTACATTATAATATTTGGTAACCTTCTTCTTTGATATTTTTATTTAAATATCAAATTATGGTTTCATTTGTGCCCAAAATTTCTATAAAATTCTCAAAGTTAATTTTCTCAACTTGTTTTATTAATTTTATTTTCGTACAAATTTTTGAAGTATTATTTTGCTAATTGAATTACACGACATTTTTACATAGTTTTCTTAAGAATTATTTTATTCGAATAATTTTCTAATTTTAATTTAATTTAAACACTTAGAATTTTTTCCAAAAATTATGGTTGTTACAGTATTATAGGTATGTTCATGTTATTTAATGTTTTGATTAAGGTGTTGTTCGATTTAGGTGCCACTAGGTGATTCATTACCTAAGATGTAGTGGAAACACAATAACTAATCACAGTACCTTTATAGAGTGTCTTTCACGTTTGCACACCTATAGGTGCCACCATAATATCTAGAAACTTGTGCACATGCAATTTAAGGATGGATTATAAGGTCCTAACAATAGAATTATGTGTTATGCATTTTCACGAATACGACATCATTGTGGGAATGGATTGGTTGACTTATCATCACACTTAATTGAACTATCCAAGGTATATGGTCACACTGAGAATGTCATCTGAGTAGTGGATGAGGATGCAAGGAAACCTACATAGAGTGTCAAGGAACACTATATCAACACTATTGAGAAATATGGAGAGGCTTGACTTCAGGTCAATGCCATAAGAGGACACACCAGCTACTTGTAGACCTGTGAATATTATCCCTATTGTCAGAGACTTCCTAGATTTATTCCTAGATGACTTACCAAGGTTATGTCCCAAAGAGAGATCAAATTTAAGATAGAGTTGTTGCCAAGGATGAGTCATACTGCCATTCCCTCAAATCAGATGGTACTTGTTGAATTGGTGGAGCTGAAGGTACAACTAGATTAGTTCAAACAAAAAAACAAAAGATGTGTTCATTAGGTTGAGCAAGTCACCTTAGGGAGCCCTCCTATTATTTGTTAAGAAGAAGGATAGCTCCATGAAACTCTGCATGGATTATAAAAAAGTTGAATTAGGCCATGAGCAAGAATAAGTATTTATTGCCTAGGATTGCTAATTTGTTCAATCAGTTGAGAAGTGTCACCTACTCCTCCAAGATAGATTTGAGGTTTAGATATCATCAACTATGAGTCAGGGAAGCCAGCATCTCAAAGACAGCTTTTGACATTAGATACAGATACTTTGAGTTTATCATGATGCCATTTAGGTTCACAAATGCACCAACAATGTTCATGGATCTCATGAATAGAGTATTCAAACCTTACCTCAGTAGATTCATTATGGTGTTTCTTGATGACATCTTAATGTATTTGAGAACCTTAGTAAAGCATGTAGAACATTTGTTGACACTGTTGCAGACTCTCGAGGAAAATGAGTTGTATGCTAAATTTTGCAAGTGCACCTTCCTAATTAAAACAACAAAGTTTTTAGGTCATGTCATTTTCGATGAAGGTATAATAGTAGATCTAACTAAAATAAGGTTGTCATAGATTGGAAGTAGCTCAATACAGTTATAGAAAATAGAAGCTTCTTAAAACTTATTGGGTACTTCTTTCTCTTCTCTTTGTTCCTTTCTCCGTTCTTTCTCTGTGTTTAGTCAGTTTCAAGCCACCTTTAGTTATTTTCCACATTCTATTATATCCATGCCCTTTCTTCACATAGAATCACAAGTTAACAAACCCATAAAAACTTGTTTTAATCGAACTACTACAGTAGTGCATCATGGTAGTCTCATCCACTTAAAATTTTAGAAAATCGCACTACTTGTCATAAATCGCACTACCACAATATAGAACTGCGGTAATGCTTGCATGAATTGTTTTCTTCCTCTGGTTACCATGTAGTGATATTTACCTTGTTTCTTTTATGTTATTGTTTTGATTACCTCAGTATAGTATCATGATAATGGATGCTTGCAGTGTCTTCTTTCATTGTCTCCTTCTGGTTACCACGATACAGTACTGTAATCGTGTGTCTGTACTATGTTCTTCATTTCTTCATTCTGGTTAATGCAGTGATATATTCCTCTACTACGGTACTCAAGTGTGAATCTGCATTTTTTATTCCTCCAACCTTCTACCTCTTGTACACACATCTAGAATTCAATATATCGGAACTGAGCTTGCATAAGTAATTGAAAACCTCTCTCAAGCATTATATCACATATAAGGATGTACAAAAACGATATATTTCTAAATGAATAGATAATCATGTAATGTTTTAATAAATGCTCATGCACCTATTTATGATCAAATATGTTCTTTCAACTACTAAACCCATGAAAAAACATATGCAATATACCGACATTATACAAAGTATACTATGCAACAAATAATATTATTACTGATTCATCCAGGACTTTTTCAAATTATTCAAACCTATGACCATGCTTACAAGGAAGGGAGTATAGTTTAAATGAATGGACAAATGTGAACATTCCTTTCAAAAGTTGAAAAAGTGGGCAACATCCACGCTCATTGTAACACCCCGGCCCCCGAATCCTGTCGCAATCACCACGAATTGGTCGCAATCGCCACTAATTGGTCGCATTCGTCTCTCAACTTGAGATGTAATCAAGTTAAACATGCGATCACTGTCATTTTCAATATACGAGAACCTAGACATTGCTTATATTCTTTCTTTTGAATTAAAACCATCCCAATAAAATATGAGAGTGTGAAAACATAGACAATAATATCATGCATGATTAAACATGGGGATGGCATGTCAACTAGCAATAATATGATTAAACTCATAAAGAATGAAATACTCTGACCTCATAGCCTAAGTTCAAATGAGTCAATAAACCATTACTTGGCCCCATGGCCAAAGTCAATAAATAAGGCAACCCAACATAAATCAAATGTGGGTCTCATGCCCTACAACCGAAATGGTAAAAGGAGTCCTACTCCTATACCTCAAATTGAAAGGTATACTTGAACTACAGAATTGTCTCCTTCACTTGTCAGCTCAAGTGTCTTCAGTGATGACTTGAATAATAGATTAGTGGAGTGAGCTCAAAAACCCAATGGATCATGTATAGCACATCTCAAACATTATTGAAGTTGAGAACATAAAACATGTAAACACTTATAAATCATTAGGCATTTCAAAACACTTTAATTTTTTATGTTGACGTTAAGACCAAAAGAAATTTCCTAGGTATTCCCTTGTGTCCGAACTCTTGTAAGTAATGCCCCAAAGGCCAATTCTTCATCATGACATGACTTTAGAAGTGAGGTCTAACTCGATCCCCAGTTCCATCTCAACATCTACCAACCTAGGGCAAGGAAATACCTACAATGATACCAGACTACTCCCACAGTATCCATGTTATCGCCCTAGTACGTGGTTAGAATCTTAATTCAATGACCATTAGCATGCACAATTTATCTCATCATCACGGTACATGTATACACTAAACATGTTGATAAATTATCATGTAACAGGTCACATAGGTTATGTTATCTAACAAATAGCAGAGATGGCATATTCTTAGCATGGTGTTTAATGACGAAAATAGGTAGCACACTATCATAGTATCACAGGTATACACAAACATACAACAAGTAAACATGTCATTCCTAGCATACTTCTAATCTCATTAAAGTAAACACATGGACATGTTTTACATTTAAGACAGAAATAATATTAAAGAGAGTGTATGGTCATTTGCACCTGTTATTATGCTCCTCGCATTCTAAGTCTCGTCTCGATGGTTACAAATCCTCAAACTATAGAGGTTTAATATCATAGCTTAGTACCTAGTCCACATTAGTATAAGCATTCATAGTGTTTTTAACCCATAGAACAAGTATCTAATAATCCATATGATATGGGATATGCAAATAGGTCATAATTGTCACGTACTATCTTGTTTTTTTTTCTTTTATCCACCGCCGCATAAAAGGGTACTACCGTAGTAACTTGTGTGTGTGCTAAAAACTCAAAAATAAGGTCTGGGATGCATTATCATGGTAGTCCCATGGCCTTAATCGCATTATCGTGTAGCAGTCCCCTTGTTCTGTAATGTTCTGCGTTACCATGGTATTGCGATAGTGAATAGTACACTACTACCGTACTCACGCGAATCCAAAATCTTCACCTTCGTGCATTGGTTTCTCATTTCCTCTCATGTCTAGGACTTCTACACATTGAACCTAGGACTCAAAAACACACGTTTCAATGGATAGGAAAATCTTATAGCTCAACTCTACTCATTTGTCTCGCCAGAATGCTTTAGGGCTTTTGTTACATTACAAGAATGATCTTCAACCATGCCAAAGCAATAGCAGATACACTGATTTTCATGCGCAGTTAACTTGTTACCTGATCTATAATCATTCTTGAATGTACAGCAAGCAATCTCCTTGCAATCTTATGCGGTTTCTCCTCTAACAATGTTGGCAAGAAAGATAACAGGGTTTGACTAATGTAGATTTGGCTTAGGACATGTGTGTGTGGGCAAAAGAGATCTCACAGAGGGCAGTTAGGGTTTGTTTCATGAGCAGAGGTGAGTGGCTGCAGGATGTAATTGTGTGATTAGGGTTCCCTGTGCATTGATAGATATATATATATATATATATACAATGTAGTACCGCGGCCCTCCAAACCTTCCGTGTCTTGTTCTCAATCCCGGTACCACGGTATCACCAACTAGTACTACAGTATCACCACCTAGTACTACTGTATCACATCTGTGTTCCTAGAGTTTTAATCGCAGTGTCGTGGTATCCCATCTCGGTATTGTGGTACCACGTCTAAGTCCCAAAACCCATTATTTAATTGTAGTACCGCAATAATCTCGCAAGAAATTCCTTTCTCTCATGCGCGACGCACTACCGTAGTACCAGTTTTGGCTACCGCAATGGTCTTGCTTGTTTTTTACCTTTTTCATTTTTTTTTTAATATTCTCAAACTCTTGGCATATTACACTCATTCTAACAACTCCTATGAGCGAATTAGGCTATGTTTTACCCACTGATGCCTCATAGAATGGCCTGGGTGCAGCACTCATGCAGGAGGCTAAGGTAGTAGCATACGCGTCATTACTACTAAAGCTTCATGAGAAGAACTATTGCAACTCCCCAATCCTTGTATTATTTCTTTGTCTAGACAAAACTACTATTTTTGACAGTGGACTTAACCATATAGGTGGATCGAGCCTGTATTACATTACAAGTGACTCACACTTGACGTTCATTTTCAATTATCTTATGCCTTAATGTAATTCAAGAGTACTTAACCCAAAATTTAGGAATCAAATCAAATAAGGCAATAACACAAGAGATAAAAGAAATTCATAAACTTTATTAATTTAATAAAGTGGAAGGAGAGTACATAACTCAATTTAAATCAAATGAAACGTATGACAGTAGAATATTTCAATACTTGAGCAATATGCTCTTACATTATAAAATGGAAACTTTCTAAAAACTACTAGCATTCTAAGTCTTTAGCATGCTCTATCATGTATTTAATTTCCTAAAAAAATAAGAGAGGAAGGGTGAGCAAATAGCCCAGTGGATCCTTTTTAAACAAGCAATTTTCTAATTTAGACTAAAAACACATCCATAATTCATACACTTGCAAACATTAGGTGTTTCAAGCAATAGTTTGTCTATAGTTGTGACTTAGACCAAAAGGGTTTTCAACGCCCTTGATGTTCTTAACAAAATACCTCCTTAGAGTGAAAAAGGCCTTTTTTAGCCAATTTCATTGGACTTTTGGACTTAGGGCCGCTTACCCACCAACCAAGTATTTTGGTTATACACCATGTGAACTAGTTACATGAAAATAACATCCACAGTGACCCACATGTTCATTATGATGGCACTTGGTTATTAATCACCAACATCTCATAATTAATCTCATATTCAAGAATTATGAAATAATATAAATAAATTTTAGAATATAAATAATCTAAAAATCAAATCATGAATCATCCAAAAATATGCATTATACATTGAAATAAACCTAAACATGGTATGAGGCATGGCATGAATTAATGAAAGCTTTAAACATGCTCATGTACTAAATTGAAACTAAACTCATGATTATATTTCTGAAATTGAAACATGAATGATTTCTGATAATTAAACATACAATGAACATGGAATTAATCTAAAGAAGAAAAGAGGAGGTTTTAAAAATCACTTCCACCTTAATTGCAAGTTTGATGGAAATCTGGCAGAGGTTTCCTTCTTCAACACTTCTAGCACTTCAAGACTACTCAAGAACACTCAATCAAACACTTAAACACTCAAGAATACCTCAAGATCACTCAAGAACACAAAGGTTGCCAAGAAGAAGGCTAGAACAAGCTAAGAAGGAAGTGTCAACTCTTTGCTTTGGGATGAAGAATAAGTGTGCACAAGGGGGGTTTACATAGATTTTCAAGAGCACAAGGGGGCCACGATTTGGCATCTTTAATTGGGTTTTTCTCACATATGACTAGGATTGTTGCTCATAACACACACATAGAGGATGGTTGGGGCTTTGTTAAAGATATGATGGTAATTTCTTCACATGGCGCCAAGATTGGAGCATTTTAGGTTTTGAAAACTTTCTTATTCTTGGTTTTTGGTTTCTTCTTTGTATGTGTGATGGCTAGAGTTTCACGTTTCACCATTTAGACACTTCTAAATTAGGGTTGCTCACATGTGTGCACACACACACACATGGACCAATTTTGCATAATAGGGCATGGTGCACATGACCAAGGTGTGGTGTACATGAGATCATTCTTCATGGTTTCTCATAGGTGTGGTATACTTGATCATTTGTATGGCATATGGGATCATATTACATGATTTCAAATAATGGAAACGTTCCATTGAGGTTGGGTAGGGTGAGGGTGTACATACTCATGGTGTTCCACCCATGCGGTTTGCACAAATTTAGGGGTGGCCATGAATTTATGGGTCCATATGAATTTAATAAAAAAGCAATTTTCATTATTTACTAAGAATTAAGGCCTTTAATATATATTTTGTGTTCATATTAAAATAATGCACATTTTCAAACTATCATTTGGCTAGGGTGATGCTCATTTCATTTACTTTCCTAATTTAAACTCCACTAAGGGTATTAGGCAAATGAAACCTTAATTTTGGCCGATTGAGCTGATTTTTGAATATGTTGACTAGTTGATTAGTTCATGTCATTTGGGTCATTCTGAGGTCTTAAGAGTCACTAAAATGGTTTGGATATGATAAATTTATCCTTGAAATGGACTTGTTTTCATTTTTCACTCAAATTCAATCAAATGAAATTGAATTTTTTCATTTTATCCAGTATAGGATTAGAGGGTATTACAACTATCCTATGAACAATTTTGAGCTAGTAGCGATAGTATTTGTACTAAAGATATGGCAATACTATCTACATAGTGAAGAATTTAAACTATATTTTGATCATAAAAGCCTCAAGTATTTCTACACTGATAAGGACTTGAGCTAGACTTTAGGTTGAGCTTTTAAAGGATTATGATTCCCACCTACTTTACCACCTACATAAAGCCAATGTCGTAGTTGATGCTTTAAGTCAAAACTCAAACCTTGTGGATGAGGAGATGGTATAGGCATACCAAATCATTGAAGATTATAACTTGCGGGTATGCACAAACACACACCAAGCCTTCCTATCTACCATTAAATGTGAGTTATAGTTACCACAATGCATGCTCGAATCCCAGACCTAAGACAGGTGGATTTTAGATATATGTGAGGCTAAAATATCATAGAGTGAGCAACCAAAGTTCCATATTGATGATGAGGGAATATAAAGGCTTAGTGGATGACTTTGCATACCTGATGACACTCAAATGAGATAGAACATTCTTGATGAGGCACATTAGACTACGCATAACCTATACCCTTGCAGAGATAAGACGTACTAGAATTTAAAGAAGCCTTACTAGTGAAAGGGCATAAAAAAGGATGTGGCCTAGCATGTAGCAAGGAGCCTCACATGTTAACAAGTCAATGCAAAGTACAAAAAGCCTTCTGAATTATTATAACCATTATAGAACCCTAGGCAAAAATGGGATAATATTTCTATGGATTTTGTGATATGACTGCAAAAGAATCAAAGGGTGAACATACACTGCAGGTGAAAGTAGACAAACTCACCAAAATATCTCACTTTTTACCCATTAGGCCCATGGACGTAGTGCATAAATTAGACTAGCTCTATGCTAAGGAGATGATAAGGTTAGACAATGTGTTAAGATTCATTGTATTTGTAATAACCCAAATCTTTAGAAAAAAAAAAGCAAAAGAAAACAAACAAACAAACAAAAAAGTTGGTTCGTCCACACAAGGACCGCGGTCTTGCAATTTAAGGGACCATATCATAGGACTACAGTACCATAGGTGATGACCACGGTCCTCCATTCCCAAAAATTTGTGAAATGAAGGTTCATGAGAACCACGATCCTGTGACAAGAAAAACTCAAAATCCAGCTAGGAAGTGCGACTGCGGTTTCGCTATTGGAAATTAGAGATGGAAGTTTGAGGAAATGCATAAACCCTAACTTGTCAACTGAGTATATATATATATATATATAGTGCGTGCAGAAACCCTAATCACACATTCGCCACGATTGCTCATCATCTTCACATAAAACCCTAAATGCGTCATTCCCCATAGTGGCTTGTCATCTTCACAAAACCCTAAGAGCAAAAAAAAAAACCCTAATGCCCCTTTCATCTATTTCTCCCCTACCTCATTTTCTTTTCAAGAAACACCCGCAAGAGAGAAGTAAACTGAGTGCTATGACATCGTGCAGGAGAACCAAAAGGTTGTGCTAAAGCATAACTCAAGGCAAGAAACTACGATTAGATAATTATACTAGTCCTTTATGGTATTACCATTTAAAGAATCAATTGAAATAGTTTCCAACAAGTCATTCAATCGTTAGGGCATGACAGAACCATAAGACATTTATAAATGTTGTTTAAAAACAGATAAAAGAAGAACGGTTGACTACAAGGTATAGTGTTGTTCTACCTGGCATATTTCATGTTTTAAGATCTACAACAACCGATACATGTAGTTTCAACCCTTACTATATAACAGAACATCTGCACCACCCATCAAATACAAACCAGAGAATTACTAAGAGAGGTCGAACGATTAACAAGGAGGTACAAGGCAATTTCAACCATTGAAATAATTAGTTTTAAATCATAAACTTGGTGTATTGAAGTTTCAGTTACGAGGAAAATGGAAAACGCATCCAAAATGTGATTCTCGAAATACCTTGTGACTACTACAGTGTTGCACATAGAACACTATGAGAATAACCTCATGTTACCGCGGTGACACCGGGAGTATCACGATAACACAATAAACAATTTGTTTATCAGACTTTCTGTGCACAAAATATTAACCATGATACTAAAAGTTATTAGATTTAGAATCCGGAATCTTAAAAATGTAATAAATACTAAGAAATATTATATAATTCTTAAGGTTAAGGATTTTGAACCATCGAGGCAAGAGTTAGAACACGAGTAAAATATTAGGTGGAAGTGACTAATTAAACTCTTTAGCATTATTTTGGTTCGAATATTGAACATGATCATGTGATTACTACTATTTATTGTTTAGAAGCATGTTAGGAAGGTGATTGATTCACTGAATGCCTATTTGTCTTTTATGTGGATTTATAGCATGCCATGTTTCACATGAATTTATGTCACAATTTAGAATCCAAATTATGTATGCAATGTGATGGTTATTATATTTGATGAGACTATAAGCATGATGGAATGTTTACTTACATCCTCGCCATGTATATTGGATATTGAATTTGCGAGATGTTGTGATCACTAAATTAAGACGATTAAGTAAATGAACCACATACTAGTGCGATGATGAAGATATTGTGGTCAGGTTCGGCATCATCGTGGGTATTCCTAGCCCTAGGTAGGTCTCTGTTTGAAATGGGACTATGAGTCTAAGTGAGAGTTCACTCCCTTATTTGATGATCGAGTGAGACATCAATCCCGACATAGGGTCTTGGAGTGTGTAACGGGCTGTGGATGTTACATTGAGTACTCCAAACCTAAGTTAGAATACCAAGGGAGAACTCCTTTCGGTCTTAACGTAAACTTAAATAATTGAATCGTTGAAATGCTTAATGTATTACAAGTGTTTGCATTTTTGTATTTTGACTATTATAATGCTTGAGATGTTTGTGTAAGATCCACTAGGCTTTTGAACTCACCCCCAATAATCTTTTTTCAAGTAACCTCTAAAAACATGGGTGTTGATAAGCAACAGAGATAAATTTTGTAGTATTGATGTCCTCACTATTGAGGATCAGGAGGAGTCAGTTGAACATTCAGTACTTTCAATTGTAGGGTATGGGACCTGCATTTGAATCATTTTTTTATTTATTAAACTAGGCTATGGGACCAAGCCTTTGTTTTATTTAACTCATTTGAACTCAAGCATGGGGTTTGAGTATTTTATTTATCTCATAGTTTAATCATGTTATTATTTTTATACATGCCATCCATATTTTAAATCATGCATGATAGTATTGTTTATGTTTCTACATTTTGGTATGTTTCTACATTCTGATATGTTATTAGGATGGTAAGAAAGGAAAGAACACAAGTAACGTCCCAGTCTCCGAATATTGATGGCGGGAGTGACCACATGATTCTGTCTTGAGGAAAAAGACAAAGATGCCCAATCAGTAGTGTATGCGATAGGATTCGGGGGTCAAGGTGCTACAGTATTAGACCATGATGTCAAGTTTGCTTTTAGTTCTAGTAGAACTTACAAAGAGAGCTTAGAACCAAGCGCATGATAAGTAATGTTTTTCACCTTCAAACAAATGGCTAGTCCAAGTGAGTTATTCAAATCTTCAAGGATATGCTCAAGGTATGTGTATCGTACTTTAAAACGAATTAGAGCAAGCATCCATACTTGGTCGAGTTCACATAGAATAACAACTACCAAGGTAACATTCAGTTGACTCCATATAAAACACTTTATGGGAATCGGTGCAGATTGTCAACATGTTGGGTTGACCTTTAGCATCAGTTTTTAGCCAAACTCGACAAAAAGGAGACAAGTAACAAGGTCCAACTTGTATAAAAAATGCTAACTACAACTTCGAGTTGCCAAAATATTTTTATAGTTAAGCAACTCAACCCCTAGAATTTTAAGAGGGTAACAATTTTTCACGTCATTTTAATAAAAGGTATCAAATGATTTGGTGTGAAAAGCAAGTTAGCTCCAAGGCATATAAGCCCCTTTGAGAATTCCTACAGATTGGAGCTTACACCCTGCCTAACTCTCATATGCCACATGTTTCATGTCTCCATGTTAAGGATGGACAATCCAGACCCCTCTCACGTCATTCACAATGGGGACATCTAGCTATAGAACGATGTTACCTATGAGAAAGCACTGATAAGAATTCTAGAAAGGAATATTCATAGCATAAGAAACAAAGACATTTCACTAGTGAAGGTACCGTTAAGACATCATGTGCTCAAGGAAGCAACCCAGGAACTAAAGAGTGACATTAAAGCAAAATATCTAGGGTAATTGTAGATATATGTAACAACCCAGCCCCCAAGACTTTCAATTTGATTTAACCACATGGCGGGCTGAGGTCTGGCTACAATTACAAGTACACAACTTGTCTTTGTAATTCAATTATCTCACGCTTTATTTAATTAAGAACATTTACTAAGGCAATTGCATAAAAGATAAAAGAAAACTTTCTAAATCTTTATTGATTTAATAAAAGTGGGTACATGACTTCAAATTTAATCTTCTAAAAAAAGAGTACAGAACTCAAAATAGAAACTTGCAGCGAATTTCAAAACTTGGGCAATATGCCCTTACATTAGAAATAAAAATAGAAACCTTCTAAAAATAAGCAATCTAAATCCTTAATAAGCTTCATCATATAGTTCAATTTCCTAAAAAGATAAAAGAGGAAGGATGAGCACATAGCTCAGTGGATCATTCTAAAAACAACCAATTTATTATCTTAGACTAATATCACATTCAATTTTAAGCACTTGTAGACAATTAAGCGATTTAAACAATTTGTTGTTACTATTGTAATTCAACTTAAAAGGAGATCTAATCCCTTGATGTTCTTATCCAAAATACCTCCCTTTGAGTGGAAAGACAAATATTTATATCACATTCCATTGGATTTAGGGTCTTTTGCCCATAGTCCAAGCATTTTGTGCTACGTCCAATACACACAATACGGCAAACCATATACCCACAATATATGTAAAGAACACCCATAGTATCCCTTTGGATCACTACAACAGGGTTCTTATTCTCATCTTCTTTCATTTAGTTCTAATGATCATTAAATATAAATAAAATAAATAAATTCAGCATGTTCAACATATAAACATTAAGCATGATTATTCTTCATAAAATAAGCTTAATCATGCATAATCTAAGGATGGCAAGACTTCATGATCAAGTAAACATCACATACTTGCTAAATTGAAGATTAAATCATGTTATTCAAACCTAAACATGCATACTAAATAGAATTTAAACATTGATGAATATGGTATTAAACTAAAACAATGAAGGAAAGGTTCTAGAAATCACTTCTACCTTGTTTTACAATTTCTTAAAAATCTGGCAGAGTTTATATAGTTTAAGCACTTCAAGAACACTAAACTACTCAAAAACAATAACTTCTCACTTAAGAACACTCAAGAACAAAAGAAAAGTAAGAAGGGGTGCCAAGAAGAAGGCTTAAAAAGAATAAGAAAGACTTGTCAACTCTTACTCTGGGATGAAGAAAAAGTGAGCACAAGGGATCCTTTTATATAGAATTTTCAAAGCACATAGGGGGGCCGGTTTGGAAATCTTGCATCAGCCACTTTTCAATTCCCTTGAGTACATTTTTTGGCATGTGGGACCACTAGGGTTTCCTCTCTTGTGTGCACACACACACACATGGTTTAGTCAAGTGTTTATTTAGGTTTTCTTTTCATATGTGAATACAATCTTGTCTTGGACCACTTCTAATCTTTGTTTGGGCATTAATCTAGGTGTGAGAGACTTTCTAAGTGTGGTCTTTTCTCTTTTGTGCTCAAGAATTATCTTAGTAACTTTCTAATTTGGCCTAATAGGAAACTTTCCAATTTAGTTTAGTAATTGATCCCTTTTCTTGTGCACACCAAATCAACAAGATTTGGCAACCTTTTATTTTCAATTAGAAACTTCTAATCTTGTTCCTTGGGTGTTTAGAAAAACTTTTCAGAAAATTCTATTCTTAAATTAGAAACTTCTAATCTTGTTCCTTGGCTGTTTAGAAACATTTTTTTTAGCAACTTCAATTCTTGGAAGTCATGTTAGTAAAGCAATATTTACTTTTCTTTGTGAGTGCTCACCAAGAAGGACAAGCTTGACACTCTGCATGGTTTATTTTTGGCACCACAGTGTGAGCATGGAAACTTTTTAACTTAGATCATGCCTTCTTATTTTGACTTCTTGGACGTCTTTGTGTGCATGGGCTTAGGGTGCACATGATCATGACACATTGGAACTTCTATTTTCTCTATTGAGCACACATGAGCAACTTCCCAAATCGGTTTTAGAAATTTTCCACTTTTCATTCTTGCTTGCTTGGATTTCAAGGTGAGGGTCACATGATCATTGTAGCTTGTGTACATGGGATCATCTTTTAGGGTTTCTAATCATGCACCAAGATGGCTAGGCCTTGCTGATGTGCAATGCACATTCCTAGGGTAATTAAGAGATTTCTTATTCCACCCTTTGGTGCACCATGCCTATTGGCATTTTAGGCCTTTGTCTCACACTTTTGGGTTAACATGAAATGAACAAAAATTTATAACTTATATTTGGCTAGGGTTCTCCTCATTTTCTTTCATAATTCGCATTCCATTGAACCATATTAAGCAAATGAACCCTTAATTGGACAAATGAAATGAATTGCGGATGCTCGAATCATGTGAGCTGTTCATTCCATTTCGTTTCATTTTGTTTCTTTTTCTTAATTTTTACTCCCTTGAGAGGTTTTTGAACAATTAAACTTGCTAATTAAACCCTGAAATAAATTTGGTTTTATTTATCATTTCATTGCATTCTGTACAAATTTTTTAGGGTATTACAAGATAAATTTGAGTAAAACAAACATGGGGCATTATTAAATGTCTCTTCCTAATTTCAATGATGAAATTTTTTTTTTGGATGGGGGAAGGGGGGTAGTATTATAATGGGGTTTGATAAGTGGTTAGTTGAAGATATGTTAAGTTATCAATCCATTTGATATGCTTACCATTGTTAGAAATTTAAATTTGATTTTAAAATTTAAAGATCCTATCACATGCTTCAAAATGGGCTACCCATAATATGTGGGAGACTAGAACTCCCTTGTCGCTAACTTCTTGGTTATGTGGCATCTTGTAATTGGTCCATTATGTAAAATCTTGGATCGCCCCCAACTATCAATCTTGGTCATCTATTTGTGATCATGGAAATGATCAAATTCCTAATCTATGTGATAACATTTGCCATCATTTTGTTAGTGAAAAAAATATACTCATTTTATTTGTCAGTTAACTAGATTTTATTTGCCAACTTTTTTACATATATATATATATATATATATACATTATTTTTGTTAAATTTTTATTTAAATATTTTATGTAATAAGTGGCATGTCCTAAGTGCCACTTGACATTTTATCTATGTCCTATTTTGTAAAAAAAAAATAGCTAATGTCAATCTCATGAGTTTACATGTGTTAGTTTTTTGGATAAAATTATTATTTTGCTTTCAGGTGACAAAATTATTATACGTTGGTTGGTCAAAATTATCACATATATATATAATGTCCTATGTTTACTATTATGAACTTCTATATGTTATCTCTCATTTGAAATGACTATTTTATTCCTAGGTAGTAAAATTATCACTTTGCTCCTAAGGTTGATTTTTAATATAGTGATATAGCACCCTGACCCCGAATTCACAGTGGACTTGACCATCCGGTGGGCCAAGCCATAATTACTTTACAAGTGACTCACACTTGACTTTCTAATTCTTTTATCCCAAGTTTGACTGAATATTATGAGTATTCAACTCAATTAATTCAAAGAGAGATAAAAGAAATCTTTTATTTTATTCAGTGAATAAAATAAGAAAGAGTACATAACTCGTATTCAAACTATAGCAGAATATTCAAAATTAGGCAACCAGCCCTTACATTAAAATAGAAACTTTCTAAATAAAAGCATCCTAGCTAATCTCACTCATCTTTGAAGGTTTAGTTTCTTGAAAAGATAAAATTTAGGAAGGGTGAGCACATAACCCAATAGATTATTTAAAACAACCAAGTTATTATTTCAAACCAATAAAACATCCAAATCCAAACACTTACAATCATTAGGTGTTTCAAACAAGTTTCTGTTAACAGTTGTAGATTAGACTAAAAGAGTTTCAACCCTTGATGTTCATCTCAAAATACCTCCTTTGAGTGAAAAGGCATTCCTTTATGCCAAATTTCATTAGGCTTAAGGTCTCCCTCATATTTCAAGTATTTTGGGACTTCACCCATATGAACTAATCATATGTACTGAACACCTACAGTAATTCCTATGTATCACTGTGACAGTACATGGTTCTTAATGTCAAAATCTTTCATTTAATCCCATATTTGAGAATCATAAACAAGTTAAATGAATTCAGCATGGTATCAATAAAAAAACATGAAAGTAATACATTCATACATCATGAATCAAAATAAACCTAAACATGCGAAATCTTAGCATGGCATAACTTAATGAATAATTGAACATTGCATTCATGATAAACTAAAATTAAAACATGCATTATAAACTAAATTCAAAACATGCATGATAAACTTAAAACAAAACATACATGAATATCTCATGAAAGGGGAAGAGAGAGAGAGAGAGAGAGAGAGAGAGATACAGAGAGAGAGAAAGAGAGAAAGAGCAAGAAGGACGCATCAGTTCTTGCTAGAAAGAAGAGATTGCGAGCATGATCTTGAGGCTCTACAAAACGCAAGACCACAGTCCTCTCATGGAGGATCATGGTCTTGTGGCTCTTTTAATTGCAAGACCACGATCCTCCATAGAAGGACCGTGGTTTCAATTTACAAGACTGGGTTCCTTTTCTTGGGTCATGGTTTGGGCACCTTGGTTTCTATTTTCCCTTTCTTTCCACTTTTCTCATGTTTCCATTTCTTGTATGATGCTTCAAAGCAAGGTAGAGCTTGTTAATTTCCTTGCAACTGGCATCTAGTTTACTGAATAAGATTTATCACTTCTATTTCTCTTTCATTTATCATTTAGGCTATACGTTAAAAATTGTACCAAGATTTTCATATATTTGTAAGGAACCAATTGATCATCATTTATTATTATTTCATTTTGTACAATTTTTCAGGGTATTACAAGAGATGTGAAGTTTTTCATAAAATATTACTATGAGTTTTAATATGTTTTAGTTTTCCTAAAATGTTTGTTTTGCCCTTAAGATAGTAAAATTATCATTTTATTCTGGGTGCTCAAATTTTACCTTTAAGGTCTATGGTTCTTGTCTTCAAGTTTTCATTCCCTATGGTTTTTAAAATATATATTGCACTTGTTTTATCATAGTTATTTCCTTTATGTCATGAAATCTTGTAAGTTATAGAACTTATTTGTTCATTTATTCTATTTTTTACTTCATTTAATTATTTAATTCAACAATTTTAGATATTTTTGGTGTGTTACAAAGAAAATAAACCTCTTCTATTTGACTTTAGTGTAACACCCCAAAGTTTTCAAACGCACACAACTAGAAAATGAATTTTTAAAAGTTATGAAATAAATATAAAAATGTGTGAAAACATGTTTTAAATGACTATTATATAGTATGGTATGGAAATAAAATAAATTTAGATGTTTGGAAAGGGGAAAAATGTTGAAAACACATGAGAAAAACTGGGTTACATGCTGGTGACCGCGGTCACCAAATAAGGACCGCGGTTTTCAGTGGAAAATCTCGAAAAAAAACTAGGTCACCGTGGTGACTGCGATCTGTAAAGTGCCGACCGTGGTAATTACACAAAATTTAAACAGTTTTGAGCCCTAAACTCGTCATTTCACGCACAGAATTTCCCGAGTTGAGCCAAATTCCAGAGAAGCGATCCAGAGCTGATTCAAGGAGGATTTAAAGATCTAAGGTAGGAATATGAACCTCTTGATCGTTTAAGTTTCAAATCTATCGATTCATTCAGATTCCGTATCGAATATAAGGGTTTTGAGGATTTTGATTTCATAAAATGATCTGGAACCCTATGAGCTCGGATCTTCCTTCTAAACTGACAAATTATCGATCTAGAACTGAATTCTGGAAGTTTTGACTGTTCATTTGCAGTTTTAGACGAATCCAGAGGAAAGTT
>JAJIYU010005078.1:0-23053 GCA_030144865.1 Tinospora cordifolia
TATATATATTTGTCATTGGTATGCAATTAATTAGTTAGCATAGAAGTATAAAAGAATATACATTGATTAATGTTAGACATATAGAATTGTTGGGTAAACATATGCTTCTCTATTTGAATAAAAAAAAATAGTATTTTTAGTATGATATTAATATAGAAAAGTATGTATATAAAGTATTAATTAGATGCACTTATGAAAATAATATTTCGTTTAGTATGATGGTAATATACGTAGAGAAGTAATATGTAAAGGAAAGACATTCATGAATGAAATAACTCATTTGGTAAGATGTTAAAGTGGGCATATGTAGGAAGTGATAATCCCACATTGGAAAGATAGAGATACTATTTAGAAGAGGGCCCTATATAAACCCCCCTACTCCGCCCATTTCATTCATCCCAAAGACAAGAGTTGAAAATTCATCTTGCTTTCTCTCTTTGCCTCCTTGTTGGTAACCTTAGTTCTAGTTCTTCTTTGCTCGAGCTATTTTAAATAGTTCGCGAAGTAGTAACTACGAAGTGCTACAAATAATTTAGGAAGCAATCTCGATGTGAGTTTCTTTCCTTTCTTTTAATTTATTATTTTGACTTAGATAATTTTGCTTATTTGGTTAGCTTGATTTTTCGTTGCTCTTATTCTTGTTCTTTGCATTTATGTCATTCAATTATCATGTTGTATAGCCAAGAGAGTATGCTTTGTAGTTGCGTCTTGTACGATCTTCTATATTAGAAATCGAAAGTTGTTTTTCCTGTTTGAGAGAGTATGCTTTGTAATTGCGTCTCGTACGATCTTCTACATTAAAAATCGAAAATCTATGCTTCTGTTGATTTATCATGTTATACTGTGGTATGTTCAATTTTTGTTGAAATATTTATCTACTATGCTCTTGCACACAAAAATCAGATTAAATGAGATTTCAACCACGTACCGGTATGAGGGACTTTCTGTGTTCCATGTAGAATTGGAACTTGCTGTCAATACTAACACTAGCATGGAATGAGTTTTAAGAATGATCCCACTGGAAATGGGTTTGAGTTTCAGAATTGATCTCTCTCCTTAAATCTGGAGCACAGAAGGTATTCTCGTTCGATCTAAATAACGACTGAATTAATATATTGGTTGAACCGAATTAATCTCTGAAAGTGTTTGATCTACTTGCATTGTCTAGTTGGAATAATTGATTAAATAGATGGAATGATTCACTAGGCTTTTTAGCTCACCCTCCCTATTTTTCACAACAGGAAATTAATCAGCTTGCGAGGAGATTTACCCATTAAAAGTTTTTATTTATTTCAATGTAGGGCACATTGACCCAAGTGAAATTATGTATTTTTAGCTTTGAATTTATTTTTCGCTGTAATGAATTATTATATTCAAAATTGTCGAATAAATAAATGAAGAATTTTATTTACCATGATATCATTTTGTACATAAACTAATGTACACAAGAACCCTATTGCATTTGGGGTCTAAGAAGAAGAAAATGTAGCACGGGCCCGTCTCCCGGACATCCCAAGATTTTTTATCAAAGAGAATTGAACCGTCAGATGACGTAGAAGATGAGACTTGGAAGGCGGGGTGTTACAGATAAGCTACAACTTATTGGTTTGTACGGTAAGACCATTAGACATTGAAAAATAAATAAATAAAATTATGAAAAAATATATATTTTTGGTTGAAAAAAATTATATTTCTAATTAGTTGGAAAAAATTAAAAAATAATAATAAATATTGATGATAGAATTTTTATTAAAAATATTAGTAGACATAGAAAATGATTCTATGTGTGATTAATGATCATAAAACCTAATTATCATGTAGTATATGCATGGTAATTTATATTATTTTTTTAAGTAAAGCTTAATCATAACATGGCTAAAAAAAATCAGTTATGATGATTTTTATAACGAAACAATATTATTAATTAAAATCACAGTGGAAACTAGAGTGACAATGTACTATTAAATGAATTAATAAATAAACTTATAAAAAAAATTAAAGGTTTAAAATATTAAAGTTAGATAAAATTTTAAGAAAATTATTTTACATGATTTAGGTCAACATCTTGAGTAATTAAAGACACAATGCGAATTTCAAGGTCACCTAACGTCGAAACATGTGGAAATTACTATCGTGCTCTTTCATATTATTTTAGTTTTAAATATAGAATATGATTGCATGCTTATTTAATTGAATACCTAGGAGCACGCTAGGGTATGATTATGTCATAATTGTAATTGACTAATTTCATGCACGTATGATATGATGACTAATATGTTTCATATGTTGAATAACATGTGTTATAATCATGTGCATATTCAACTCATGTCTTTACAATATTTTTTTTTTGGTTATGTGTGGAAAGTATGAGACATTGAGCATGCTAGCAACGTGATCTTGTTAAACACCTTAAGATCATTGTAATCAAGAACTGAATTGCATACCAGCTCAGTGAGTTATAATTGATCACTGTGGGTGTTATCAAATTATGAAATTGATATTATATTTGAAATGGAACACTGGGTTGGACCCTAGTTCTCGGACATTAGATGATAGGCATTACTCTCCTTGTCATTCGCATTAGGTGCTCGTTGTTTTGATGAGAACACTGAAGATGGCCTTTTCAGTCTAAATGTCAACTGAAAAATAATTGAATTGCTTAAAACGCCTAATGTTCGATAAGTGTTTGCATATTTTGTGTTTTGACTTTAATAATGCTTGAGATGTATTGTGTATGATCCACTAGGCTCTTTGAGCTCACCCCACTTCTTATTTTTTAGGTAACCAGTAAGAGAAAGCTCGCATTGACGAGGCACCACATAGCAGTTTAATAGTAGTAGACCTCACTAACAAGGTTATTTCTAAATTAAGAGTTGTTTCCTATTTTAGTATGGTATGGGTCTAAATCATCGTTGATTATTTTATTAATTAAATTATTTTTTTGGAACTCAGCCATGGGGCCAGATGTTAGTTTGATTGTTATTTGGTTAAATTGAACAAATATATCATCTCATGTTTTTAGTTATAAATCTATTTATTATTCATTTATTTACTCATATGATTCTGTAGGATGTGACCTAGTGGAACTAGGAGATTTATTATTGATGTGTGAAACAAGTGATATCCCAGTTCTCAAAGATATCATGTGACAAAAATGAATATGTATATGTATACACCTCTAAGTATGAGATCAATATAGAAATTGCGAATGTTTCAGGAACAAGAGTGTTAGTGTGTCCCTAGAGTCATTGGAATTTGACAAATATTGCATTTTCCCTCTCTCCTATATACTTGATGATGATGATAATGATGAGAGAACACCAAGTTTGAGCCCTTTGGTCTGATTAACAACCGCTAAACAAATCAATGCTTGAAACACCTAATGTGTAAGAAGTGATTGTATGTTATATATTTGATTTAAATAATGCTACGGATGTACTGTGTATGATGCACTGGGCTCTCGAACTCACCCTACCTTTCCATTTCAAGTGACATTTGAGGTGGTGCTTGCTGACCAACCTCTCCAAGATATTTTTCTAGCTAGTTTTCTAATCTCACTATGGAGGTTGTTATATGAAATTTTCTTTTCATTAGTTATTACAGACTAGGCATATGACTCGTTAGATTGATTTAGATGTTGAACTCTTACTTGTGGGTTAGTTTTTGGGCACATAGGTCATATTTTAGAAACTTCTATTTGAAAATTTTATTTTAGACATTGTCAAATTAAAGTTTGAGTTTGATGATTAAATTATTTAGTTATCTCTTTACTTTTACATGAGATATTTTGGTATGTCTAAGAAATTGACAAATGTTTCATATGAGTTCTAGTGCGTCTAGAAAGTGTTTAAAATGAGTTGAATGTGAGAAAACTAAAGTCCTAATTTTTTATGGTCAACAGGGGTAAAATATTTAATGTAAAACAGGCATGTTTTTCTGCACATGACTCTAATGTGACAAAAATGAAAGGACCGAGAATTTGGTGTTACAAATAATAACATTTAGGCCTTAGAAAACAAACAAAAGAAGCATTAGCTAACAGTAGGGGTCAGACTCCCTGGGGGGGGTCAGCACATTGATTTCCCTCCAGATTAACATGTTGAATTGTCCCATGCCAATCCCATTGGAGGATATGGACTATATCTTGGATGAGACTACTTAAAGGATGAAACTCGGTGCACCTGCTATTAATTATAACAAAAGCCACATTAGAATCGGTTTGTAATAAAATTCTGCAAAATCCACGATTCCATGCTAAGAGGTGGCTGCCCTTTAGACCGTAGAGTTCAACAACCATATTAGTACAAATGCCAATGTTTCCGTGATAGGCCCCCAAATGCTACTTTGCCCGGGTTTCCTTTTGTAGCACCACCAGAATTGATCTTTATCCAACCATAATCAGGGGAGAGCCATGCGACCCATTATTGCCACAAAACAACTTTACATCCTTCCCCCTACTCAAAAGCCATACAGAGGTCGTCTGTCAGGGAATGTCAGAGGAATCTAATGCATTGGGCAGGGTCACGATTACCCTAAACTAGATATGTGTTCCTTGCCTTCCAGATTATCCATAAGGCACCCATAAACTGGATACATTGCTTCTAGTCATTTGGAGGGGAAGCACTGAAATTAGTATTAATTTCTAACCATGAATCAAGAGGGGCGTGGAAGAAATCACTAGGAAGATTACCATTGAAGAAAGCATTCCAGGTTTCTTTAGAGTCACGATAGTCTGTAAGAGCTTATATTATATCTTCATTATCTTGATTGCATTTCTTGCAGATTGGGGAGGTCGTCAGCCCTCTAGAAAATCGATCTACCTTTGTTACGAGACTACTAAAGGAAATGAGCCAAAAGAACCACTTGAACTTTTGAGGAAGAGGTAGGTTCCATACCCATTTCCACTAGGATGTAGGAGCAGTAACCTGTAAACTAGTTGTGAGAGAAAACGTCAACTGAACTAAAAAACCAATCGAAGAAAGGTTCCAAATGAGCTTGTCCTCCTAATCTTGGATAGGGATAAACATGTCGAACACTAGATTATGAATGAGATCAGCAGGTTGAATTGTGAACCTTTGGAAGCTCCACTTACTGTTCATGTCCAAAGCATCACTAACTTTTAGGTTTCCATCCGTCTCATCGCCTAAGGATGGAACTAACCAGGACAAATAGGTGTCAACTGTAACATCTCGAAAAATTCATATGAAATTTGAATTTTTATTTAGAAAATTATACAGAATTGACGAATGAGAATTTTGACAAGTCCTAGTTACCCAAATGAGGAATAAAAATCAATTTAAGGGATTTTTGGAAGAAAATATATGAATATAATGTATATTATGGGATATCATAGCCAAAAAAATAAGGATATGTGCAATTTTTTATGAAAACAGGATTAGAAAGTCAATCACGATCGAGATTTGGCAAAAATCTGAAAAAAAAAGCAAGAAATTCTGCTAAAAAATAAAAAAATAAGCTTAAAATATATCATACGGTCCAAAAGTGATCTGCCAAAATCCAACGAATGGGATTAAAACCAAAACGAATGCCCGGTGCGCTGGATCATCAAAATCCAATGGCTAGAGATCCAATTATGAAACTTGAGGATGATCGTGCGGCCAGAAGCGAATTCGTTGATTGCAAAATTAGATCCGCACACTGTGATTGAGGATCATCCAACGGTCAAGATCGAAGCTGCGTTGAGAGATCGCAAACAGTGCTGCGCTCAAGGACAATGCTACGCTCAAGGATCATCCGACGGTTCAGATTCAAAGATTTCGATTTCTGTTGATTGATTCGAGATTGATCAAACGACCTAGATTAAATCCGAAATTTAAAAAACGAAAATTACTAAAAAATAATGAAAAATATGAAAAAAAATTCTGAAAATTCTAAAAAATAGTTTCTAAATTCTGAAAATATTTCTAAAATCCAGAAAAAATTCGAAAAATACTCATTTTTCTCTAAAAATTAGAAAGTACGAAATTATGGAGAATTAGGGTGTTTTATTCAAAGAAGAATACAAAACTTTCTAATTTTCTCCCTTTGAAAACCTATATAAACCTCCCTAGGCTCTCAATTTCATTCATTCCGAAAATAAGAGTTGAATTCTCCTATTATTTTCTCTAAGCCTTCTTCTTGGCACCTCTTCCCATCTTCCCTTCTTGTGTGTGAGAAGCTTTCAAATTGGGAAATTAAATTAGGCGATCTTCATTGGCATTAGTACATGGGAGAAATTGCTGCCGAAATTCTTGAAGAAAGCGTCACAAGGTGCAAGTGATTTCTAGAACACCCTTCTGTTCTTATTTGAATTCATGGCATGGTCATTGTTGTGTGTTTTTCACTAAATTTAAAGATTTTCAACTTCAGTTCTAGAATTTTACATGTTTATTTCAGTATTTCAGTTTTAATTCATGTTTGAGCAATCATATCATCCATGTCATGTTAGTATCATGCTTAGGCTTTTAAATTAAAGTATGATGCAAGTTTTATGAGTGTATCATGAATTGACTATGCATATTCTGAATTTTAGTTTGATTTCATATTCTGAAGTTTACTTTATGAGATCATGATATGAGAATTAATCTAAGACAATGGAGATAACAACCACGTACCATCATAGTGGTCAAGGTGACACTATGAATGTTCTTTTCCTATGAGTTAGGTCATATGGTTTTCAGACCTAAGTACTTGAGGGTCGTGGACCACTAGTGGGTCACCATGTGTAACGGGTTGATGCCAACATGTGCCACTAACAGGTTGATGCCAGGTGGGCCCTATTTACTTAGTTAAGAGCATCAAGGGATTAAAAGCCCTTTTGGTCCGAGACTCGACTTAAACAAATTGTTGTTTGAAACATCTAATGATTGCAAGTGTTTGAATTATGATTGCGTTATGAGTTTGAATATGAAAGATGATTGTTCAAAAAGGATCCACTGGGCTATGTGCTCACTCATTCCTTGCTTATTTTTCAGGAACATGAAATCCATGGAGTAGTTGAATATAGATAGTTTCTTAGAAAGTTTCTACAGTATTATATTTTTAGAATTTTTAGGGCATGTTGCCCAAAGTATTTATGTTTTTCTACTGAAAAGTATTTTGAAATCTTCCGCTGTAATAATTAGTTTTTTTTGAAGAGTTTAGTACTTTCAATTATTCTTTCCATTATGAATAAAATAGTTTGAATCTCTTTATCTCTTTTAATTTGCCTTGATTTTATTGAAAATTTTGTATTCTTGAATTTTTTTACAAAGGCACGAGATATTGAAAAGAAAAGAACAAGTGTGTGTCACTTGTAATGTAGCACCAGCTCGACCCGCCGTTTTGTTAAGACCACTATCAAGAGAATGGTGACAAATGTACACTGCTTAAAAGATACGGGGGTTGGAGTATTACATCAACACACCAAGTATCGTGCCAGAAGGATATGTTGTGGCATTTGGAGACCCTCTACTTTAACGATTGCTTAAGGAGTTGCATACCCGTTATAACATTTCTCCATCCAGTTGATGCTAAGGAGTAGTGGCTCGAATCAAGCAAGGATTGATGCTTAACATACATTTGTAGGAAAATTTGAACCCACAACAAATTCCTATAGGAGGGATTCATTAATCCATCTGAGACCCCAAATGTCAATTTTGGGCGTGCACGTCCTATCCCAGTTGACCAAATGAGTTTTTCGTGTTCTCATGGTGCTTCCCCAAATAAATTTTCTGGCAAGCCTGTGAATTTTCTTACAAATGAGGTTTGGCATTCGCACACCTTGCAGAAAGTAAGATGCCATTGGAATGGCCATGGATTTGACCATTTCTATTCTTCCCGGGCTATGCGACAACTTAGCCTTCCAACTAGCCATGCACTTTTCTATTTGATCTAATAGAGGTTGATAAACTTCTTTCTTATTTTGATTATAAGTGAGAGGAAACCCCATTTATTTACCCATATCGTCGGATAGACCTACAACCATAGTTCTGTTTAACTTTCTAGTTTTGGGGCAGGAAGTGTTTCTAGAAACTACCATTCAGGACTTGATAAAATTTATTTTCTGACCAAACTGATTACAAAATTTTTCAAAGACTCTCAGTAGATTCCTACACTAACTAGAAGAAACTTTGGCAAAAATTAATAAATCATCTACAAAAACTAGATGACAAAACTGAACACCCCCTCTACATAGTTGGATCAGCTATCATTTATGGAGCTTCTCCTCCATCAGAATGAGGTGAGAGAGGCATTCCATACAAAGAACAAATAGATAGGGAGATATAGGATCTTCTTGTTGCAATCCTTTGGAGGGACTGAAAAAGAGGGCGTAACTTTTTGATTCCATAGCACTATCAAAACAGGAAAGGAAACACAAATATGACCAAATTTATAAGTTTTTCAGGGAATCATAAATACCTTGGAGTTTGTTGCAAGAATTCCTAGGATATCCGGTCATAAACTTTTTTCAAATCCACTTTGATAGCCATGATGCTAGATTTCCCTCTCTTTTTCTTCATGACATGGAAGGCTTCTTGAGCAACCATAATACTATCAATCGTGCTTCTTCCAAGAACAAAACTGTGTTGGAATTCATCCACCGGCTTCGTAAGGAGGGGTCGCAGCCTATTAGCAATGGATTTCTTTATGATCTTATAAATGACATTGCAGAGGCTTATAGATCTAAATTGAGTCACCAGGCTGATTGAATCAGTTTTGGGGATGATAAGGACGACGTGAATCTTGTTTAGAGTATTCTCAAACACTCCCTCTTCCCACGCACTAACAATCAAAGCAGTTACTTCTTTACCCACCACACTCCAATTGTGTTAATAAAATCCCACATGGAAGCCATTAGGGCTGGGAACCTTCCCCGGTTTCATCGAGAAGAGAACAACTTTGATCTTGCCTTTCGTGCTCAAACGACCAAGCCCATCAACTTCATCACGCACCAAGGTTGCCCCCATACCCTAGAATTGGTCTACACTAGCTTGTCCTTCATTACCAAAAAAGAGATCTTTGAAGTAATTTACTACATGAGTCTTAATTTCCTCGTTTTTATAGCAATAGACACCATTAATCTTTAAAGCTCGGATGCGATTCGCAACCCTTCTCTGAAATGTGTATGTATGAAAGAATTTTGTATTGAGATCTCCCTCTCTAAGCCAATTGACTCTAGATTTTTGATACCACAACAATTCCTCTTGATGAAAAGTGAGATTCAATTCCCTGATCAGCTAGTATTCCAACTGGTAATGATTTGATAAGGTAGTACTTGCATTATAATGACCCAACTTTGTGGACTTGAATCTCACCATTAAGGTCACCATTTTTCATTCTTCTTATGTGATTTCGAAGAAGACATTAGTACATTCTAAAGATATAAGAGTCAAAACCTAACACACACATTTTAGCATTAAAAAAAGATCCTAAAATAGGTTGGTTACTAAGTTTTTGAGCCCAAATTTAAGTGTGACCGCTCGACTTCGCAAGGTTACTTCTATGGTTATAGGTCATAGATTCATGTCATTCTTGAGGCATTGTGATTATAACAAAACCACAATATAAAGGGGTTTTTCTTTCAATATAGCATGGTTTGTAGTTTCTATGAAATATCTCCCAATATGAATAGACAATAAGGTTTATGTCATGAGTGACATGGTCATGGCTTGGAATGATTTCAACATATATATGTGCAAATGTAGATGATAAAGAGGCGGGAAATTCTTATAAAGCACATTTGTGTTGGTTTTCCAAGCCTTTCCAAGCTCAACAATATTTCTATCTAGTACTCATTCTTCTCCCTTAGTTTTTCACCCTTAAAGAATGAAGATTTTCATTTTTTCACACTCTCTTTTTTCAAAACAAGGGTTGTTAGGCCAATGGGCTTGGTGTGGTAGGCTATATAACGAGATCTATAAGGGTGTCCTAACTAAGAAAAAGGTCCAACAACTTTGATTGGGTTGTGTATGAGCATAGGATAGACCCCATGACTATTGCAACTGTTGCAATAGTCATTTACACCCACCTGGAAAGTTGGCAATGACCCACCATTCCAATTATTTAACCTTCTCAGTGTAGCATGATCCAAACCTAACACTTTATGGCCAATGAGAGCTATTTGTGGACATCCACAAGCATTTCACGTGGCATCTCTTGAGTCCTTAGAATGATGAAAATTCATGTGCAAAGTTAGTATCCTCAATCTCCTAATTTGTCTGCTGGCTCACGCTACCAACACCATTGCTTCCTCCAACCATAACTCCAAAATTGGCAACATCCTTGAACCTTATAACCAGAAAACCATTCGAAACTACCACCATAGCCATTATCATTAGCAAGTGAAGGTTTTAACCCATACCCATTCTAGAAGTCCCAAGCCCTACTAAGCTCAAACAAAATAATAGGAGCAAAACCCAACCTAGATCTAGGGCTATTACAAACATTAAGAATTTTATTAGAGAAAAACTCCTTTGTATTCCTCTTCGTCACAACTTGATGCTTGTTGCTAGCAACTTGAATTGTATGTCCAAAGGCTATAAATATTGTAAAATGCCACTTTGATCAATCCCCAATAATTGCACTAATTACTACAAAAACTTATTTGATTAGTCCCCATTAATTACATTTTGCAAAAGTACAAAAATTGTTCAAATCTATATTCATTAACAGGAAGAAAAATGAATCTTTTATACAATAATGAAGATTGTATGGAAATATGAATAGGACTTAGGGAGCTTTTGACTTGATTGCCCCATTTTTTTCATATAGTCAGCATCCATTTGGATGCCACGTAGGCATGGTAGTGCCATGTGGGTTGGGTGGTGTGTGAAGGCATCTTCAGTGAAGACGCATTTACCTTAAAAAAATAAAAATAAAGTTTTTACTTTTTTTTTCATTGCTTCTTCGATTTTCCTTCTTCCTCTTTTTTGGTCATCTTCTTTTTTTTTTCCTTTTCTTCTTCTCCATTTTGGATATCTACTGCTTCTGCTTTGATTTCTTCTCCTTCTCCTTCAATCTTCATTTTGGATCTCCACTTTTTCTTTCTTTCTTTGTTCTTTTCTTCACCTTCGTTTTCTTCTTCTTCTTATCTTCTTCTGTGAGCCTCTTCTTCTTCTCCTGAAGATGCCTTCACCTTAAAAAAATAAAAATAAAAATAAATAATTTCAACAGGAAACACTTTAAAAAACACCGGCAACAAGAACTCCATAAAAGGCGCTATAATGAAAATTGCTGGAACAAATCTAAATATATCTGTCGTCGTACATGTAAGTTGCTACCTTTCCCTCCTGGACAAACTCTTTCCACCCACTAACTTCAGCAACAACCTCGAGTTGATCCTAATATCCGCCCACAGCAACTTCATCCGAAGCCAATAATGCTGCAAAGTGCCCACAAACTCATCCTTCCAATGCCGCAACTTCTTTGCCCAATCCTCTTTGCTCATGGCAACCACAGCTCTCAAAGCCGGACCAATCTCCAAAACTCTAGCTTAAAGCCTTCTTAAAATAGACTTCATGCTCTTCTGCAATTCCTGCAACTGCTTCGCTGTCGCCCTTGCCTGCGCTTTCACTGAACTCATACCTTCCACTGTTCTATCGCAATCCTCCGGTGAAGCTTCTTTCTTTTCATCATCCGCATTTTCGTTATTGTCCTTCTTCTTCCAATTCATAAAAAAAACCTCATGTGATAACGTCTTCAATGAAGATGCCTGCATGTTAAAAAAAATTTTTAAAAAGATTTTCAGCTGAAGGCGTCTTCATTAAAGACACCTTAACCTTAAAAAAAAAATTCAAGTGCCTTAAAATAATAATAATAATTTTTTATCTCTAAAAAATAAAAAAATATTCTGCCACTAAATGCGTCTTCAGTTAAAACACCTTCCGTTAAAGGAATAATTTTTTTTCATGGTAAACATGCAAAAACCTTTTTTAAATTAAAAAAAATTACAGCAAGTTATGAAAATGCTTCACTTGGATTAAAATATTTTGAAGGCATCTTCCCTAAGGTAAAAGTGTCTTCACTTCACTTGGTTTAAAAATTTAAAAAAAATGAACTATAAACAACTTCACAACATAAATCACTAGTTGAACACTTAAATTGTGGAGATAATTTAACATAAATTTTTTTTGGTTGATGAGACCGAAAAAAAAGGGAAAAAAAAATGGTTTTCATTTTGTTGATTTTTTAAAATTAGATAAAGGAGCGTTTAGTGAAGACACTAGTCTTCACCTTTTTTTTTCAAGTTTTCTTTACTTCGTTTAAAAAAAAATAGTGTGAAGACGCCCTAACAAAAAGAAAATATTTTTTTAATTCAAGCAAAAGCGTTGTCATTAGGAAAAATGCCTTCGTGTCGTATAATTTTTTTTTAATTTAAGCAAAATTGTGTTGTATAATTTTTTTTTCAAGTCGTCTAAATTTGGCTTAAAAAGGCTTTTTTTTAAATCAATTTTTTTTAAAACTAGGTGAAAGCGTCTTCACTTGGCACACAGAAAGCAAACACAAAGAGTCAAAAAGAAAATTAACAAAAGACAAAAATTGATCGCTTATTTAGAAGAGAATGAAAAGAAGAAGAAGAGGCTTGCAGAAGAAGATAAGAAGAAGAAGAAAACGAAGGAGAAGAAAAGAACAAAGAATGGAGCATGAAGTAGAGATCCAAAATGAAGATCGAAGGAGAAGGAGAAGAAATCAAAGTAGAAGCGGTGAAGATTCAAGATGGAGAAGAAGAAAAAGAAAAAGAAGAAGATGACCAAAAAAGAGGAAGAAGGAAAATCGAAGAAGCAATGAAAAGAAATTAAAAACTTTATTTTTAGTTTTTTTAAGGTGAAGGCGTATTTAGTGAAAATGCCTTTATACATCACCCAACCCACATGGCACTACTGCGCTTATGTGACATCCAAGTGGATGGTGACTGTATAAAACTATGATAAAGTAGTCAATATTTTAAAACAAAGGGTATTTATGTAATTTAAAAAAATTGCGGCAATCAAGTCAAAAACTTAGGACTCCGGTGTGTTGTATATGTTATGTTTGTTGTTATTTTATTTGATTTTAATTACTTATTATTAGTAGCAAGAAGAAATCAAGAATCTAAGTTGAACATGAATGTTCATTAGTTGTTAGATGAATGGAATGAAGGGATGGTGAAAAGTTGAGGAGGTATGTAGATGGGTGATTAATGCAAAAAATGTTATATTCGAATCTTTAAACTACCTAAAGCATGTACCTTGTTTGGTTGCGCTAACTAAAACCACATTAGCATTATCATTACAAATAAAGAAGAACTTTAGGTTTTTCGATCCTTCGTATTTTCAGAGAAGGTTGAATCTAGGGATTAAGAAAGAAGAATTTTCTAATTTTCCATTATACATCAATATTGAGGTCTTTTTGCTTAAACTGCATTCCTAGAGTCTATCTAGGATAACAATGATGTTACTTTCATTGGACAATATGACAAAATTGTTAGGTAAAAGATAAAAAGGTCCGAAAAATTGAGTTGAAAGGCTAAAACAAGGGCTTGTTTGATAACTTTACTTATTAAATATTTAGTACTTATTCGTTAAGACTTTTTCTTGTATAGCTTATTAAATAAGAGCTTATTTAAAAATGAGTTTTTGATAGCAATAATCTAAAAGTTCTTATTTAAAAATATAGTGTTTGATAAACAACTTTAACACACTCTTATCTATCTCTTATTGCAAGGATAATTTATGTTATTTATATAAAAATATTATTTTTATATAAAAAATTGTTAAAAAAAATTTAATTGTACCATAAAAGAGATCATATCTTGTCAATTTTCTCCCTTTTTGAATGTAACACCCCGACTTTCAATCGGACCTCCTGTCACGTGTAACTTCATTTGTGGATCGTCGCCCATTGAAAATCGAGATGCTACTTAAAATTTTTTGTCAAATCTTTTCTTTAATTTCAAAATTCAATCAAATAGTTCTAACAAATGTCTAAAAACACATTTTAATAAAACAAGTATCAACTGGATTTTTGCAGTTGTACAAAATGACTAACTAAGAATTGAAAATCATAAATTATAATTTACGTAGTAGAGTCACGTCCAAAAGCTTTTATTGAAAACAATAATTGTTAACATATAATATCGTTTAGTGGCATAAGCAATTGAGATCCAAAACCAAAATAAATACTTGTAAAACAGTGAAATTAGATTCAAACAAAAATTATACGTGAGATTCTATTACAATTAATTTAAATAAAATACAACCTCGAAAGCCACCTATCGTGGATGACCTCCCCCATGAGGTGTCCAATCAAAAGTGTGAGTCTTTTGACGTAGACTGTTGTGCACTACATCCACATGTTCCTAAAAAATAAAATGGGAGTGAGCTCGAAAACCTAATGGATCATTCCTACACGCATTATACAAACACTTCCAAACATTAGGCTTTTCAATTATTCATTTGGTTTTGGTTGAAGTCTAAGACCGGAAGAGGGTTGAGATGCCTCTCGGTATCCTCTGTGACTTGAATCATAAACAAATCTCAGGTAACGCCTAAGGCCGGTTACCTGTCAGAATCACAATCTGAAGGAGTGTACTTGCTAGCACGGAGTATCATCTCTCAAAGACTTCTAGCTGTCCCAAACAGCTCAGGGTTGAGAATAGCTACGATCTACCTTGTAGCTCGTCGATCTCAAGTGGTGGTATATAGGAGATACCACCTCGATCCGCTTCAGGCTCGTTGATCGCACCGGTACGTGGATTCTTAATAACCATCACCTTATTTTAGTTTTATTTACAAATTCAATCACACTCAAGCATTTCACAATCCAATAGAAAATTTCATAAATTATGCATACAATGCAACAATAATTTGAATAAATAACAAATGTTATGAAAGGCAATCTACATGATAGTAAGGTGAATAACTAAAGCTATCTAATGCATTTCCTCTATTTATGCATGTCATGAAATATTTATGCATGAAATGAAAGAGTCATCATTCAATCACACCATTATACATGCACATCATTCTAGCACATCAAACAAGTTCAATCAATCTCATAATCAAATTCTAATGCCCTAAAATTATTCAAACAAATACTTCAAATTTTAAATCTATATAATACGTAAGAGCAACGAAGTCACGCCCACCTGGATTTCTCGAATTTTCCTTTATTCCTCCTCATAGAGATTTCTTTACGTTCCGAAGTAATTAATCTGTAATTAATAATCACAATACTAAATCTCTAAGCTCTAATAATTTATTTATAATTAATTAAAGCAATTCTTGGTTTGGATATTCTTAGACTCTCATATTTACTTTATTCTACACCAGAGCCTTTCCAAAAATCCTTATTTTTGTCATATTTCAAAATAAATCTGACCTAGGATCATTGAACCTCTAGAATCTCCTTTAGTACCCCACATTTACTTTCAAAAATAATTCATTCATATTCAGTAATTTTCATTCCGATTTAAAATAAGGACTTCGCATCAAAATTTTGAACTAAACTCTAAAATTAATAATTATTACATAAGAAAGCGTCTAATTCAATCTTCTTCAACTTAAATAAATTAGATTTCAATCTTAAAACTCTCTAAGAATTTCCATAATTTCCAAATAAATAATTTCTATCTAAATAAGACAATTCCAACATTCCAATATCGCCTCTAACCTTCAAATAATTATTTCTATCAAAACAAGACCATTCGAATAATTAATATCCATGTTTAACTTCAAAATTGCAACAAATAATTTAAATCTCTTATCTTGAACCTCCATAACTTTAAGACTATCGTCCATTCACCTCATAAAATTCATTTAGATCAGAAGTAATAATTTAAGATGCTAAAACTTGAATTAAAGGCCCAAATTCAAATCTTTAATTTCGAGGAGTTCATAATATTTTAATCCTTTTCTTTGCATTCAAATAAATCAAATAATAGATTTTAAATCGAAATCTCCGAACCCCTTGAATTTTAATAATATTCTTTTTCATATCCACATAACCCATTCATATCAAATAAAATTTATTAAGAATAAAATAAGACTTCCAACACTAAAAACCCCCAATTCCAGATTAAAAATATCAATTTTTAACTGTAAAACTCATGAACTTCAAATCTCTATTTCAATACTCATAATCAAGCAATTTCATCATTTTAAGCCAGTCAAAACCAAAATATTCGAGGTAAATAAGATATACCTTCCAAATGATTTTATAAAATAATCTCACAGATATTCATTGCTCTATAATTTCCTTTCTGACAATAGAAAATTTACCTATTAAATTTTGTAGGCCTCTACTACATTTTCAAATTAAATAAAATAATCTAAAGCTTAAAACCATTCAAAAATTCCCTTAACTCTTAAATAAATAATTTCTACTTTAGTAAGAAAATTCTAATATTTAATATTTGCATCAAGACTGCAAATAATTTCAATCTCCAATCACCGAACTCCCAACTATAATCATAATCACCGCTCACGTTCATTCTAGGCCATCCACATGAAATTCCTTATAAAAGGGTTTCCAAAAATTCAGATTCTCCATTTCACCACATCACCATACAAAACTACATTCATTTTTTTTTTAAATTTAGAATTGGACAACTTTAATTATGACTGTTACCTCAAATGTTGAGCGGATCAAATTTTATGCTTGCCCAAAGGATTCTTACATCCAAAACCTCCAGATCCTCCCAAAAACTTGTAGATCTGTCAAAAACTATAAATGAACAGTTGAAACTTCTAGAATTTAGTCTAGAATTACTAATTCATCGATTTAAAAGGAAGATCTGAGCTCAATTCGCTTCGGATCATTCCGTACTTCAAAAACCCCAAATTGTCGATCCCTTTAGCGAGTTTGGTACTGTTAGCTTATAGAAATTGATTTAGACAAGTTTAAGGCTTCAAAATCTTACCTTAGATGCTTAGAATTGCTCTAAATCTGATTTGAATCATTTTGACTATCTCTGATTGAAAATTGGATCTCCGTAATAAAAAAACGGAAGTCCCAAACGATCTGCGATTCTTTCGTTCAGTTTCCTCTTATGTTCTTCATTTTTTTTCTGTTTAACGGTTAAAAATGGGATGAACTTTCTCTGTTCAACGGTTAAAAATGGGATGAACTTTCTCTGTTCAACGATTAAAAATGAGATGAACAGTACCCGCACATGAATAGTACCCTATTGGCTACTGTTTATAGGAGAAAATTTTGCCTAATTCCCTTTTTTTTTCTGAAATCAGTTCAAAAACTCCAATAAGTATATTTTTTTGTTTTTCGATTTTTTTTCAACTTTTACCAATGTGGCTTATTTTATTTCATTTATAAATATTGTAATAAACATTTAAATTTTATTTTTGGACATTTTTATATTTATTTAATATTTTTAAAATTTTATTTATTTCTTTTTCTCTTTTTTTCTAAAGCATTATTAAATCTAAAATTTTTATTATTTTTTTATTATTTTTTTGTTAAAATTATTATTGATTTCATTTTTATTTTTTTTTGTTATTTTATTTTAAATTATCATGTTTCTACAAAAATAATATTTTATTTTATATTCACTCGCGACGTGTACGCGCTCGTCAAATTGCGGGGTGTTACATTGAAAATTTTGAATGTTAGCATAATTTTTATATTCCATTTATAACATGAGTTCATGAGTTGTTTGTTAAAGGATATAAGTGTATTATAAAATAAAATTATTAATAATGTCGAAATAAAAATTAATTATATTCTTTTAGTGATGATTATTTATTCAAACCAATATTTTAATAAAAAATAATTATATTCAAACATAATTAAATTAATTATAATAAAAATAATTTCCAACTTCCTTAAGTGTAGGATTACACAAAAGCGAACACACCAACTCTGTTATCTGTTGGTTTATATCTTTAATCTTGCCTTAACAGTGTAAGTTTTTATTATGTTTGCGGTTGTATAAATTGAAAGAATTTATTTATATTAATTTTTGAAAATTCAACTGCTTTGGTCCTCATGCAGATGGATTAATTCCTGTTATAAAATTCTCTACTTAATAGATGGCATTTGGAGCTTGGTAGTGAGGTGGCACTTTCATAAAGCATTGGTATTCTTTTTGTTTTCATGTTGCATGTATTTTGCTTATGCAATTTTGGATCAAAGCAGGTTGTACCAGATGAGACCAACTCAACTCAAACCCTAACATGATTTTGAGCAATTCAACACGATTTTTGCGTACAACTTCTTCACACGATTTCTGCACTGAAGAAAAACAGATATGAAGAAATAAAAAAGATGTGCAGAAATCAAGCAACCACTTGAATTCTGCACACAATTTTTGCACTGAAGAAAGAGAGGATGTGCAGAAATCAAGTTGTTATCAAGCAACAACTTGATTCCTGTACACTATTTTTGCACCGAAGAAAAACAGGGTGTGCAAAAATCTAAGCAACAATTTGATTCTTGCGCACGATTCAAATATTAATGGTAGAGGAAATAGTGATAGATTGATTACCTACATGAAGAAGATGATCTAAGAGGAGAAGCTTACGTGGATAAAGAATATAATCGTTTGGCGAGGAAGAGCAATTTACTTGCACCAAAAATAGAAGTTGTAGCAGTGATAAAAGTAGGTTAATCTGGTTATTTTAAAAAGATAATACGCTATTTTGGAGAGTGGCAAACCTCTATCCGCAAAAGCGCTTCACCACTTATTTCAAAAAAGCTAAAAAAGAATGCTTGTCATTTGAGGGGGATTTCCTTTTATTTAAGAAAAGACTTATTTTACAAAAGAGTTAAGAATAACATTACTAAACAGTTTATTTTCTGAACGAAGCCCCCCTTCGAAGCGTTCCTAATCTGTCAATTCACCCAGAGGATTGTAATGCTAAGGTTGATAAACTCATCACTAACAACCGTACATGGAATCTGAGCTCCATCCACACTCAATTTCCCACGTCTATCAGGGAAATATTCAGGCTAATCTAATCCCAATGTTTGATTTGGAAGACAACTACATATGGAAGTTCACTAGCACTGGTCAATTTTCTACTAAATCATCCTATGATATGTTCAAGAGAGAGAGGTTGATTAATGCTAACAGTTCAACAGCATGGATATGGAAATTACACTATCCCCATAAATTCAATATTTTCTTATGGCTCGCAATTCAGAACAAAATTATCATCGAATGCCTAAGGTATAGGAGAGGTCTGACTAATAACTCCATTTGTAAGAGATGTGGTAAAGGAGAAGAAATTGCCATGCATGTGCTTAGAGACTATCCTAAGGCTAGGTATGTCTGGCATCTCCTTAATGGGAATATTCTCCCTAATGACTTCTTCAATTGGTCCCTGGATGAATGGCTCAATAGGAATGCTACTTCCAAGTGTGGTGGATTGATTCAAAGGGATTGGTGTTGTCATTTTCTTATAGCGATTTGGGTCATATGGACCTTTCGTAATGAAGCCTTAATTTAGGGGATCCAAACTTATTGAAGGAATATTCTTTATAAGTGGGGGCTTCTATTCAACGCCCTCCAGGATGCGGGTTTTTGCAACTCCAATTGTCATAAGGATGTTCAATCGAAATGGATTTGTTGGAGCCAGCCTACTTATAGATGGGCGAAGGTTAACACTGATGGTGCTGCTAGATTTAATCCTGGTCTGACTAGCTTTAGTGGCCTTATCAGAAATGATTGAGGGGAATGGACCCAGAGTTTTTCAATGTACATTGGGATAACTACAAATATAGTTGTAGAGCTTTGGGACATTCGGGAAGGCCTGCGCCAAGCTTGGGATCTCAATTACCGTAGAGTTATTCTTGAATTGGATTGCCTCAGTGCTATTAAGTTAATTAATTATGTGGATTGGGATCTTCATCCTCAAGCGTGCCTCATTAGAGATTGCAAAATTCTTATGAGTCGGCAAATGGCAAATTTAGCTTCAGCATGTGCTTCGAGAAGGGAACCAATGTGTAAATTATCTTGCTAACTTGACTTTCAATAATAGGGATGTTATCCAAGTCTATTCAGTCCCTCCTGTGGGAATGTCCAGCTTGTTATTGGCGGATGCATATAATGTATTATTCTTGGGGCCTTAGTGGCTGATTTTTCTTCTTCTCCACAAAAAAAAAAAAAAAAAAAAAAAAAAAAAAAAAAAAAAAAAACACTAACTTAAGGCTTGATTTTCTCGGGGGCCTATATTATAGGAGTTGAAATGACCCTTTTCGCCAAGCATGTTTATACGTGACCTTCTCTTCTTCGTTTTTTTTTTTTAACTTATAAATTTTTTAATTAAGGATGTTAGAAGGAGTAATAATGATTCAAAATAAAGGTTTCTTTTCCTTGTCTTTTTCTTTTTTTTTTTCTTTTTTTTTTTTTTTTTTTAAAGACTGTTTCAGTAAGTTGAATAAAGTTGAGTCACAGATACAAGCTGATGACTCGTGAAAGAAGATGAGCGGCAGGATGCAGGAGCATGGGGCGTTCCATGGACACCAACAACAGCGGCAGCGCTCAAGCATGGACGCGATGCATGTCCCTGGCAAGCCGCTGTGGCAACATGCGACACCTGAAGCTTCTCCACGCTCTTTTCATAACCCACGGCATCCACAACAACAACTACGCCATGAGCAAACTCATCTCTTTTGCCGCTCTGTCCCCCTCCGGCGACCTTCATTACGCTTCTCTCCTCTTCCGTCATATTCCCAATCCCAACACTTTCATCTACAACACCCTCATCCGAGCTCACTCCCGCTCTTCTTCTCACCCTCGTCTCGCCCTCACTTTCTTCCATCTCATGCTTCAAAATCATCTCAATGACAATAATAACAATAGTATTAATAATAATAATAATAACACTCTCATTGTTTTTCCCGACCACCACACCTTCCCTTTCACACTCATCGCTTGTGCCAAATCTGACTCCGTTGAAGAAGGTAAGCAAATCCATTGTTGGATCTTCAAGAACGGGTTGGCTTTCTCTGATAAGCACATCCAGACCGCCCTGATCCGATTTTATGTGGAAATTGGTAGTTTAGTTGATGCACGGAAGGTGTTTGATGAAATTCCCCAGAGAGATGTTGTTCAATGGAATGTTATTATTAATGGGTATCTACAGTTGGATTTCGCTAATGGGGCTCTGAATTTGTTCCAGGACATGTTGGGTTCTGACGTGGAGCCTGATGAGTTCTGTGTTGCTACAGCGGTTGCCGCTTGTGCGCATTCCGGGGCGCTTGAACAAGGGATGTGGATTCATGAGTACGTTAAGAAGAGAAATGACTGCGTTGAAAATGACGTGTTTGTCGGAACTGCACTTGTTGATATGTATGCTAAATGTGGGTGTATTGATAAGGCAATTGAAGTGTTTGAGGAAATGCCGAAGAGAAATGTTTTCTCTTGGTCTGCCATGATTGGCGGTTTTGGACTGCATGGGTTTGCTAGACAGGCTCTCCATTGCTTAGATAGAATGTGGAAGGAAGATGGGCTTAGGCCTGATGGCGTTGTTCTTCTAGGAGTGTTAACAGCTTGTACTCACGGAGGATTGGAAGAAAAAGGCTGGTTTTTGTTGAAAAATATGGAAGCTCTGTATGGTGTTGTTCCCAAACATGAGCACTACAGTTGCATGGTGGACTTGCTTTGCAGGGCGGCTCGTTTAGACGAAGCAATTGTACTTATACAAAGAATGCCCATGAGGCCTCTTGCTTCGGTTTGGGGTGCACTGCTTAGTGCTTGCAGGTACCACGGTAATGTAAAACTTGCCGAGATTGCAGTGAAGGAGCTTCTGGAGCTTGACCATGGCAATGGATCAGAAGAAGATGGTGCTTACGTTCAACTATCTAACATTTATTTGGGTGCCAACAGAAGTGAGGACGCAAGAAAAATTAGGAAAATGATGGGGGAGAGAGGGATCAAAAAGACACCTGGTTGCAGTATTGTTGAGGTGAATGGAGAAGTAAACGAATTTGTTTCTGGTGATGTAGGACACCATCATCGGCTTGAGATCGAAGCAGTGTTGGATTTGTTGTTACTGCAAATGGTCGATCAAAATTTGGAAAAAGATCAAATGATTGTCATTGTTTAAATGAAGAAGGGAAACATGGCTAGCGGTATATATTAAAGGGTAGATTGAATGAGGAAGTTATAAAATTGGAAAATCACAGAAAACACAGACTTATTTGAATATCCGAATGGCAACCACGATGATCTTTAACAAGAGATAAGCACTTACACAATACAATTGAGAAGAGGGTACCGTCTTCTCTTCTTTGCAAGAGAAGGTTTAAAGGAAAAGCAAAAAACAAAGAGAATAACATGAGAAGTGATATTTTTTACGCAAAGAGAAAGATAAGTTCGAGGAAATTGAATCTTTTTCAGATGATTTTGATAACCCTTTTGATGATCTACTGATTTTTATTTTATTTTTTGATGAATATGATAATGGGAGTGATGTAGTAGATATAGAGAAATATCATCTTTCACCTAACTTGTAATCAACTTGCATTATTGGTTGAATAGTGTAAAAGTTCACATTTAGTTCAGATAGTTGTGAGATTATTAACAAAATTGTTATTCAAAAATTTGGATTCATGGAAGAAAAAACATTTAAAATTAAACCCTTTTAAATCTCAATAGTTGAAAAGGAAAGGGTAAAAACACTCAATATTGTTTGGAATGATATTCAAAGACATCAAAAGAGTTATCGAATTAATATTTTATTTTATGGGCCTACCTCAAGTGGCAAATAGAATTTTAATAAATTCTATTTGCCACTTAGGATAATTTACTGTTTTTAATAAATTTATTAATTATTTTTATTATTTACTGTTTTTAGTTAATTTACAGTTTTGATTATTTAGCATTTATTTAAATTTGTTATATTTGACCAATGTTATTTTTAGATATTTATTTAAATTATAAAAATCAGTATTCGAGTTTGTTTAAAGGTCTGCACTATTTTGATATGAAATAACACAAAGATGAATTTCATTTCTTAAAAGATTACTATTTTGAAGAATCAACAAGTTTATAAATCATAAAGACCGTTTTAGAGATAATAGAAAAAGATTTCTATATGAGACCTGCGTTTTTTTTTTTTTTTTTTTTTTTTTT
>JAJIYU010005079.1:0-22970 GCA_030144865.1 Tinospora cordifolia
GTTGTCCCACCAGCTCATACAAGTGGTCTGAGTTGAAAAACACACTTGAAATTAATTTTCTATCAATTAAAAAGGAGAGAGTGTTACAATACAAGGCAAACTGTATTAGTATAAATGTACATTTTGAATTATTAAGTGAAAAAGGGAAAAAATAGAAATAATATAGAAATTACCTAAAAACATTTTCAAAAAAATTAATAACTTGAAATGATGTTAAAAAAATCTGAGATTTAAATTGGAAAAAATAAACATTTGCATATAAGTCAAGATACAAGTTTAATACATGCTTAAGATAGAATGGTATATAATAAATAAGATAAAATAAATTGAGTTGAAAGAAAATAAAAAAAATAAAGTATTTAAAAGGAAGAAAAATAAAAAATTAAGCTTGCTGAAAAATTAAGTTTAAATGTTGAGAAAATAAAAGATTTCCATTAAAAATATCAAGATACATAGAATTAGGATTCTATGTATTATTAATGACAATAAACTTGATAATCATGGAAAATATGCATGATGTCATTAAATTAAATCTCAAAATTTAGTTTAATAATAGAATGATCAAAATAATTCATCATGATATGGTTCATAAATGAAAAATATATTATTTTAACTAAGTCTATAAATAAATAGGGATAACAGTGTACAACAAACTAAATATAAGAATGGTGAACACACTGAAAATAACAACAGCGTAATATAAAAAATAAATAAATAAAGAGTGAAAAATAAATAACAAACATAAAAAATATATTTTATGATGAAAAATGAACTTATTAAAAATATTTGTTGATCTAAATTAGGTCAACATCTTGGATAGATCTAGAGTAGTGCGAGTCTCAAGGCAGTGAGATATCAGAACAAGTGGAAATCACTACCGAGTTTTAAATTATTACTTCAATTTAAATGAATCATACATGTGTGTATTTAATTATGTGATTGAATGATTTGGATGGATGCATGATATATGGCATGAAATACTCTTTCATATATTGTCACTCATAAGGGATGAATGATTGAACATGATGTTACTATTTTGGAACGTTGTGAAAATGATTTTGAAAGTTTATGTTTCCTATTCATTTTATGATATAAAGTTTACTAACAAAAGAGTAATAAAGACTTTAACCACATACCGGGACGATGACTGACCATTAGGTGTCATCGTGGATATCCCTAACCTCGACTCAACTTTGCTATTTATTTACCTCTAGAAATTGATACTACTATCACGACGGTGATAGTGGCGAGATGAGACTGAGGGTCACAGAGGACCTTACTCTCTTGTTAGTTCCTGAATAGATGATCGACCGACGGGTGTTACCTCTGGATGATATCACGGACCATAGGGGAACACCAAGGTGAATCCTTTCGGTCTTAACGACAACTCAAAATAACTTGATGTTTGAAATGTCGAGTGTGTGAAAGTGTGTGACATGTGTGTTTTTTACATTATTGTAATAGTTTAAATATTTGGTTTGATCCATTGGGCTTTTTGAGTTCACTCCACTCTTACTATTTCAAGTCAGTAGTAACAAGGAGCACCTAGAGGCTTATCATAACTGGTGTTAGTTTTAGTAGTGGTTTTTAATTTTGTTGGGCACGGTGGTAGTCAAATTTTTATTTTGTGAGTTGAACAATAAAGGCCATGGGGCCCAGATAGTATATGTTTATTAGAAATGTAAGAGATTGATTGAATTGATGATTAGATTCGATAGTTGACATTTTGTGATATCACTTTTATCTATCACATGGTTATTTTACTTATTGACCTTGTATTTGTGAAAGATTCTGATGTAGGTGCTAAAAAAAAATAATAGTGATGCCCTGTTTCCCAAGTGACCTGATGAGTCCTCTGCATATATTGAGCAGGTGGTTGATGAACCACAATAGTTAATGTTCTATTAATGGATTTGATTGCATTTAATGATGAATGAAGGTAATATTGGCATTGTACCCTCAGAGATGGTCATTGGGAGGCAAAATGTTACATAAGTTTTCATTTCCAACATGGAAATCAAACTCATATGTTGAGATTTGAAGTAGGTAGTGGCAGCCTAACACAAACCCCTTAAAGGAATGTGGGTGAAAACCACTAAAAGAAGGGTGCTTTAGGCACTTAATGTATAAACCACTTGAGCTGAATGTGTACGACCATATATTTGAGTATTATGAACTGAGAACAAGATGAAAAGTGTCTCAAAGAAAACATAAGACATAGAAAATGTAAACCACACACACACACACACACACACCATAGCTAAAATGCCTAAAAATGGGCATTTTGAATGGGCGTTTCGAAGGTATTTTATTGCATACAAGTATGACTGCAAGTGTGTATCCATGTATTGGTGAGTTAAACACTTAGAATGAAATGGAAAAGATGAGAAAAGGGTAGGAAAAGATATGAGTCAAATTCCTAAAGGGACAACCTAGAATGGTGGATGAAACGTGCTTAATTCTTCATCCCCTTTAGTTTTGTCATCATGATCAAGTGGCTTGAGCTTCCCAAGTGCAACAACATGAGGAAAAGAACAGAGCTGAAGAATGGCTATTATAAGAGAGTTTTATCTTACCACCTTGCCCATTTTAATGCCACCTATCTCCTTAGATTTCATGTAGTTAGCCACCTTTCTCAAGCTAGCCAAGAGAAAGATTCAAAATCTATGTTTTGTCATGAAATTCATCAGACTACCGTGGTTATAGAACTCACTACCGGAAAAGCCTACCTACACTGATGCAAAATGTGGTTTTAAATACCCTAGTTACGGTGGCCATGACCTCCAATACATTGGTAATATGTTTTTTCACTAATTTTTTTGGGTTTTTACTGCCTATGGAATATATATATATTTGTGTGTGTGTGTCATTTTTTTTATTAACTTAATTTATTTGCTATTTTTATCCATTTAAATATTTTTATTATGACGAGTTTGTCGCACATATGGAAATTGATGCACAATATAAATGCAGATGATGACATCTCTCCTCCTTACACATAATTTTGTCCTCGAAATTACAATAATCACAAGTTTCTCATGAAATGGAGACATGTTTTGTAATACCCCAAAAGTTCATAAGACCTTCATGTCACTAGTGAATAGTTGAAATAAATAAACAAAAAATAATAAGAATACTCAAAAAATCATATAGAATAAGTTCAAACAAATATAGAATGAATATAATAATGATATAAATTTAGAAAACACGAGAAATGACATGGAGAAGATGCAAAAATAGTAACTTCATTGGTTATCATGGTAATGAAAGTGATTACCGTGGTAATGCTGGAAAAACCCAAAAAATGAGAAAAATGGCGTTGTTCTGGTTACCGCGGTCATCTACCACGATAATGTGTAATTAATGCGGTAAATGCATCTCATTATTGCGGTAATGCTTTACAAAACCAAAAATTGATGTGTTCTGGTTACTACGATAGCTTACCACAGTAATGCGCCAAAAACCCTAATTTGGATGTGTTAATCATGTGATTACTGCGGTAATTGGAGTCATTATCACGGTAATATGTAAAAATTATACATATATGTGATTTGCATGCAGAAACCCTAATTCTCACACACAGTCGCGCAGAAACCTTCATAGCCGCCATAGACCGACCCTTCTTCCCAAAGGCATTCTAAAGTATTCTTAATCTATTCAAACCCTTCTCTGTTGGTTTCTCAAGCTTAGATTCACAAAGAACAACATCATCAAGGGTGGATCTGAGTTAAGACATGATTCGAAACAGTTCGTGCAAAAGTAGATCACGAAACTCTAGCTTGAATCATGATTTTCTATCATGGTTGTACATTTTCTTAAGTATATGCTTGTTGCTTGTGAAGCAAAGATTGTTAGGAGTGTTTGGAGCCTCGTTTTGGCAAGAAACGAAAGAGAAAAGCGTGGAACTCCAAGGTATAAAGATTTCCTTTAATTTGATATGTGTTTTAAACTAAATGTGTGTGTATTAGAGTTTTAAAAGCACGAGGAAACCATGAACGGGGCAATGCACACACAAGTGTTGCATTTTCTGGAGATCTTGTAGTTATTGGGGTAACGGACCACAATAACATACACACAGATCACGAACCCCTCTGGTTACTATGGTAACTGACTACGGTAACATGCGTCACAGATTTTGGCAATCGCGGTAATGCGTCCAAGACCCTATTTTTTGAGTTTCATGCATAGTTTCGAGAAATTGTGGTATTACCCTTCTCTACCATGGTACACAAAAGAATAACATGATATTACATATCAGATATTACGTAGATGCACACCAATTAGTACCTAGATTAAGTGAACATTGAAGCATGGTTAAAGGGTACTGAATTATGATATCAAACCATTATAGGTTGAGAATTTGAATCATCAAAACGAAGATTAGAATAGGCAGAGCATAGCAATAGGTGGAAGCGATTACCTTGCTCCTTAGTATTATTTGAATTTTAATACTGAACATGTGGTGTGTTACATTGCTTGAATGCCTAGAAGCATGGTAAGATGTTGTTTATATGATTTGTGAGTTACATGAATGCATGAATGCTAGAATAATATGAGTTATATGCCCATGTTTAGTGTTTACAATGCATTTATAACTTGACACGATTGTTGCTAAGTGTTTCTATGGGATGATTAGTATGATTACGTTATTGCGCCATGATATGTTATACGTGATGAAATGATAACTATGCTTGTCATGAAATGTTGTTGATACATTAGCAAAGATAAATTGAGAATTGAACCACGTACTGTCGTAGTGGTCCATGGGGGATCACTGTGGGTGTCATTGTGATAAGGAATGATGGGTTTGTCCCTAGTTTCCTATGAAAGCACTATAGGTGTGACCTTAGTTTTTTGGTGATGGAGCAATGGGTGTCACCCTAGTTCCTAGGTTCGGTGATGGGTATGCCGCTGTCCCATTGAAATCTGGCATATAGTGCATTTTTTCTCGTCTTCTCCAACGTGATGATGATGAGAGAACACTAGGGTTAGACCTTTTGGTCTAATTAGCGACTGTTGATAACTAAATGTTTGAAACGCCTAATGAATGATAAGTGTTTGCATGTTCAGTGTTTGATTTAAATAATGTTGTTGATGTATTGTGTATGATCCACTGGTCTCTTGAGCTTACTTCACATTTTCCTTTCAAGATATCACTGAAGAAGCTCCTTTGGTGAGTGTTGATTTGAGAACATAGACAACCATTCTTTGATATTTAATTGTGTACTGAGATTAGATCGGGCACATGGCCCATTAGATGATTTTATTTGTTGAACCTTTTATTTTGTGTTAGAGTATGACCACTTGAGCCATGTTTTGGGTAATTACATGGGATTTTTACTTTGACCTTCAATATTTTTGGATATTTCAAATTGTTAATCCATTTATTAGATTTATTGTTTTCTATTTTATGGGATCTGCTCTTGGTATGTCTAAGAGATTGATGAATTATTTGTATGAGATCTGGTATTTTGTAACACAACGAAAAAACCCCAAGGGGAGGGGACAGTACCTTGAGTCACCCGATGTGTCCCGGTGTGTCCGATGTGTTACATATGTCCAAAAGATATTTAATGAAAATTGAATGTGAGAAAAATAACGTCCCAGCTCTCGACAGATGATATATGTGCAGACATTTAACGGCGCATCTCTCCATACATGACAGACGTGACAGAAATGAAGGACCAAGAATTGGGGTGGTACATGTTTTTTCTTCATGAAACGCCACATAAAACTATTCATTGTCGTGGAACTGCCATGTGACCTTCAACACTAAAATCTCTTTGTTCCTTAGTCTTTTCATAATACAGTCAATAATTACTATTGACATGTCCTCAATCGAGCCATCATATTTCAATTAATCCTTCCTCCAGTCCAAGATATGTGACTGATTTGGATAATACTTCCTCAACATTGATACATGAAATACATTATGTATACTTGCAGGATCTTAAATGACCCAATATTATATGGGGCGAGTTTATTCTTAATCATTAATCTCATTTGTCCTTTTTAGCACGACTCTTCAAATTCTGTCTTGAACAGTGCTTAAATTACATTCTCTTAATTTTCTCAGTTTGCTCTTGAACAATGTTAGGTCCAAAAATTACTCTATCTCCTACTTTAGTCCAACACACTGGTGATCTGCGTGGTGTTCCATGTAATACCTCAAACGGAGCCATGCCAATACTAGATTGAAAGCTATCATTGAATGCAAACTCGCATAATGGCAGGTGGTCTTCCGAGTTACCACCAAACTCAAGCACACGACTGCAACTTATTCTCTAACACTTGAATTAACTGCTTTAACTACTCGTTAGACTACATATGAGATGCTAAACTAAGGTTAACCTGTATTCCCAATTGTGCCTGTAGACTTTGCCAAAATTAAGATATAAACATCAGGTCTCAGTTTGACACTATGAAAATAGGAACCCCATGCAATTGAACAATCTCACATACATATAGTTTACCCAATTTATCAACAGAGTCTTATTTGTTTATTGGTAAGAAGTGAGTAGATTTTGTAAGTTTTTCTGCAACTACCTAAATGGTATCATGCCTCTTCAACGTCTTGGGTAATTTCGTAACAAAATTCGTAGTCACTTGTTCCCACTTCCACTTGGGAATGGCCAATAGCTATAATGTTTCACTGGGTCTCTAATGCTCAACCTTAACTTGCTAACATATCTCACAACATTGCACATATTGAGCAATATTTCTCTTCATCCTTGGTCATTAATAAGCTCGTTGAACATCCTGATATATTTTATTGGCACCTGGATGGACTTCTTAGTGGGATCGGCGAAGCTCATAAAGCACACCTTGTCTTTGGTGATAGTCCATTGGTTCCTAGATTCTACTTCTAAAGCGTAGTGCATCATCAACACCTAAGTGTCTTCTACCTAAGTTTTGAACATTAAATAGTTCACATCTTATGGTTGTTTCTCAATAATTTCGTGTAGTAATGTTGGTTGGGCTCTCAACTGTGCAATAACCATTGTCTTAGTAAACATCTTGAAAGTATTTATCATTGTAACATAATCAAGTAATCTCTATTGCTAAGGCATTTGTTGATCTATACATGTTATTTTGATCTACTTCTTGTTCAATGTAAATTTCTTACCATATAACTAAGGTCTCCAAATTTTGAACGCGAATATGATTGCTACCATTTTAGGTCATGTACAAGGTATTTCTTCTCGTGAGCTTTTAATTGGTGTGAGGCATACACAATTACCATGCGATTTTGCATTAATACACATCCTAGTCATAAGCATGATGCATTTGTATAAATAACTAACTCTTGGTGTGGTTCTAACAACACTAATAGAAGTGTAGTTGTCAATTTCTGTTTTAATTCAATGATAGCCCCTTGACAAACATCTTCCCAAATAAAGGGAACATCCTTCTAGATAAGTCTCATAAGTGGTGCAGTAATCCTACAGAAATTTTGCATAAATCATGATCTTTGTTACAATGGTAGGTCTTGGCCAATTCACAATAGCCTTTATCTTCACTAGATCAACCACATGACTTAAAAACTTAACTTCTCTGTAACACCCCACCTCCCAGTGGTCGATTCCCATTTTGGAGGGCGCAATTACCAAAAGGCCCTCGAATCAGTAACAACGATAACAAGCACGTTACCGTCATGTGTGCAACATCAATCAACATCAAGGCCGCCCAAGAGATGGGATGTCACTTTATCTCTATCTATCTTTTTCTTTCTTTTTTTTCTTTATCTGTTCCAACTCTATTAGATTTCCTGGTTTACAATAACTCATATAGATTCTCATAAAACTTTTTGAAATCTTTTTGATGAAACAAACCAAATAAACTTTGAAATATAATTCAATATTCAAATCCAAGGTATACAATGACCTTTAAATCAAATCAATAAAATATCTTTAAAACTAACAAGAGAAAACTAGGGCCAACATGCCTAAGTAAAACAAAACTATGACCCCAAAAAAGTAAGTTCTAAATATTAACTACTAGGTTAAACTCTCCCAAGCCACGTAGCTTCTGATCACTTGTTTCCTGAAATGTTAGAAAAGATGGGGTGAACTTAAAGGGCCAAGTAGATCATCCTAAATATGTAAATCATTATTTCAATTAAATAAAATATACATGTCAAAGACTTTCATAGATTAGGTTACTCAAACAGTTGATTGTTTATCAGTTGACGTTAAGACCGAAAGGAATCCACCTCAGTGTTCCACATCTGGGGAGTGAGGTCAATCCAAACTCTCAAACCCTTCTCATCTATGAATTGGGGTCAATCCAAACTCTTTGTTCATCAATTCGAGAAGTTAGGTCAATTCAAACTCCTAGTTCCAAATCAATCAAATAAACAATAAGCGATAAGTCGGGTCTAGGTTGGAACACTCATGATGATACCCTGTGGTACACATTGCAGTGGTACATTTTTATAATCTTTATTTAATGACAAATCCCATTAATAACAAATTACATCAAATATATCATTCAACAATAAACATGTGAGCATTATAAACATGGTAGTCATCATTCCATTACTATCTTGAGCAGGTCATTCATGTAACATTGATCATGATATCACACGCATCATTGAACTCATGCATCAACATTCATCAATTGTACAACTCTAACCATTTCTAAACATGCATATTCTATTCAAGACATAACGTGCATATTCAATTTAAAGTATAACATGTATATTCAATTCAAAATATATTTCTAAACTAACGAGTAAACATGCATACTTTATTTAAATCAAAATAATGGTTTAAAATTTGAAAATCATATCCACCTTAAAGTATAACTCCTTCTTGTCTTTGTACTGTTATTTCAAGCCTTCTTGAATCTTCAACCTTAATGATTAAGAATTATCCTTAGTGGTTAATGTGTTTCTAACACCTTTAAGCCATACTCTAATGATTCTCTATCCTATATGACATATAATGTGCAAGGAACTATCGCACTAATCGGAAGTGAGAAAGAAGAAGAGATGACATGTGCATTACTATGGTTGGTTATTGCGATAACCAAAGAGAATACAGAAGAATAGTCACAGTACCACGATAACCAGAACGAATTAAAGGAGCATTGATATAGTACCGTGGTAACTAGAATGCGAAATACAAAAATAAGGAAGAAAACTGCAGTACCACGGTAACCAAAGTACAATGAATAAGGAATGGTACAGTACCACAGTAACTAGAGTGAAAGCGTAGAAAATAGAGGAGAAATCAAGTGCAGTACCGCAGTAATACTGACCAATACTATGATAATCAGCACAAGAAATAGTCTTTCGTACATGTTTCTTCCATCTCTTGTTTTCCTACGTCCTTGACATCCTAATACACCAAACTCTAGACCGCAATCCATGCATTGAGACAAGATAGGATCGTTATACCTTCTTCGATCAACGAACTTTCTTGTATGCTCCAAAATATCCTTCTTGAATCCTTCTAGGGTTTTGTTTTGATGACAGGAGTAAACCAAAATCTCAAGAATTGTTAACAAGACAATCTAATATCAAAAGAATAAAGAATAGTGTGTGATTAATCATCTATGGGTCGGTTTTACCTAACCTTGTAAAATGTCTAGAAGAAGATCCAATGGCCTGAAATGCCCACCTTTATGCAGTTCTTTGTATTTGTAACACACTGACCCTTGAGACTTTCAATTGGACTTAACCACAAGGCGGGCCGAGCTGGTATTACAATTACAAGTACACAACTTGACGTCCTAGTTCTTTTATCCCACACCTTATTTAATTAAAATATTTACTAAGGCAACTAGACAAGAGATAAACAAAAACTTTCTAAATCTTTATTGATTTAATATGCTAGAGAGTACAAAACTTTTTAATTCAAAAGAGCCATTACAACATAAGTCTTTAATTAAAACTTGTAGTGGAAATGCAAAAGTTGGGCAACATGCCCTTACATTCAAATATATAAAATTGAAACTTTTTAAAACTAAGCATTCTAGATTTCATGCATGCTTCATCATGTGTTCAATTTTTTGAAAAAATAAGAAAGGAAGGGTGAGCACATAGCCCAGTGGATCTTTTTCAAACTAGCAAATTACTAATTTAGATTAACAACACATTCAAATTGAAGTACTTGTTAATCATTAGGCGTTTCAAACAATATTTTATTTATAGTTATAAATTTGACTAAAAGGTTTTCAAAGCCCTTGATGTTCTTTATCAAAATACCTCCTTTGAGTTAAAAAACATTCCTTATGCCAGGTTTCATTGGATTTAGGGCCTAATCCATATTCCAAGTATTTTGGGACATCACCCATGTGAACTAATTATATGTAAAGAACAACTACATTGACTGTCATGTTCATTGTAACAATACGTGGTTCTTAATCTCAACATCATTCATTAAATCTCATATTCATGCATCATAAATAAAATAATTTTAACATGTTTAACATATAACATTCAAAGCATAAAAACAAACATATAGTATGCATCATACTTTAAAATAAACCTAAACATGCATGATCTAAGCATGACATGGTTTCATGATCAACTAACGTGATATACATGCAAAATCTAAAATTTACATCATGTTCTTCAAACCTAAATATGTGTACAAAACTAAAATCAAGCATACATGAACATGGTATTAAACTAAATAAGTAAAATAGAGGTTTGAGAAGTCACTTCCACTTTAACGTGAAGATTACTGAAATTTTGATAGAGTTTCTCCTATTCAACATGTCTAGCATTCAAAGACAACTCAAGAACACTCAATTAAATATCAAAGCACTCAAGAATACAAGAGAAGTGAGAAGGGGTTGCCAAGAAGAGGGCTAGAAATATCAAGAGGGACTAGTATGCTCTTGTTTTGGAATAAAGAAGAAGTGGGCATAAGGGGGCCTTTATATAGAGTTTCAATAGCAAGGGGATAGTTTGGAGAACACACATGCACAAGACATTCTTTCCATACTCGCAAGGGACGGTTTGCATTGAACTGGGCAAGTAAGCTCACAATTTGGGCAAGTGGGGATTAGGGTTTCTTATTCAAAAGAAATGATTCTCATTTCATTTCCTAATTATGTGTGAGCACAAAAAGGGTTTGGAATGCTTCTAATATGATTTGGGATGTCCATAATAGTAGGATTTTGTGAGAAAGAATCTTTCGTAGTTAATTTCTTTGCTTGGGCACCACACATGCATCCATAGAAAACATTTCATCCTTGGCGTCATGTCATAGGTACACCCTAAGGTCCACGATTTTAATTTGTTTCCAAGGTTGAGGTGTGAGCATCAACAAGCAAATCAAGCCAATTTATGTGTAAGGAAGTTTCTAATCTTGGCTCACTTTAGGGTTGGCGCACCACATGGGGGCAATTTAACCACTTTTCGTTGGATTCTCCCTTGATTTGGCGCCAAGAAAGGTTTCCTTTCCATTAGACTTCTAATTTGGATGTGTGGGCATGTGTGACGGCTAGGGTTTGTTCGTGGGTATAATTCATGCTTTAGAAACTTCTAATTAGGTTTGTTATATGTGGACACACACTCGAAAGGACAGCTAGGTTTTTGTGCACACACATGAGACGTTTTGAATGTATGTAACATAGGTGCATGTGATCATTTTTGCTTGGTATATCGAATCATTCTTTATGATTTCTAAACGATGTGGGATGTCTCATGTATTTGAGTAGGGTATGGGTGTACATGATCATGACATCATGACTTATACATTCTTAGGGGTGATTACATCTTTTTGGGTCCACATGAATTTAAAATAAATTCATATATCTCATTTGGCTAGGATTTTAGCACTATTGGTTTCACATGAATTTAATAAAAATTTATATCTTTTACCTGGCTAGGTTTTTTCCTATTTTCTTTCCTAATTTAGATTCCCTTGATGCATACCAAGTAAATGATCCCTTAATTGTGCAATTGAAATGAATTTTGGGTGCCTAGGCCATTCGAGGTGTTCACTTCATTTCATTTCATTCCCTTTTCTTAAATTTCACTCCCCTGAGAGGTTTTTGAGCAAATTTGAACTTGTTAATTGATTCTAGAAATGAATTGGACTTCATTTATCATCTCATTTCATTTAGTACAAAATTTTAGGGTATTACAATATTGTTGTCTTCTTTCTACTGTGATTGTTGTGTGGGACAATTAGGGAACGAGAGAATATCAAAAACACAGCTAAGAGCGAAAGAAAAGAAAGTGAATTCTTGGGTTTGCATGAGAGGTGAATTGGAAGATGGTTGTGCTGGGTTTATTTAGAGTTAGGGCTACTTTGGATAGGGTGAGGAATCCTTAGCATTTTCCTTGGTAGAGTTTTTTTTAGACCTACTTCTTTCTATTCTACTTGTTTCTTGGGTACAAAGTTTTAGTATGTGATGGTTTTAGAAAGAGGTTACACGTTTATAAACTTTACATAATCATTTTTGCGCTGGTTTGACGTGTTACTGCAATAGTGGCACATAATACCCAGATACCCAGAACATAGTGTTTTTATTGGTTCCTCTAGTTAATTCACACACTTCCACAGTGGTGAATATCATTGTCGCGATCACCAAAACACCATTTTGTACAAATTTCTGTGTATCATTTCGAGTTTACTTACCCCTTCATACATTTAATTGTACATATTTCACATTATAATTTCCATGGTTTATTGAATAACTTATTTTATTTTACATTTATTTTGATCTAATTACCAAATTAATTTTTTGGACTATTATATTATGACAACCAGAACTTGCATTTGCTAAACCTAACATATAATCCATGTTCTCTCAAGGTTTGTAATGCTATCCTTAGATGTTCAACATGTTCTTCTTGAGAACTTGAGTAAATTAGAATATCATCAATAAGAATAATGACAAATTGATCAAGACATGACTTTGAACACCTTTTGGATCAAATCCATGAACATTGTCAGGGTGTTTGTTATAGCAAAAGGCATAACCAAAAACTCATCATAACCATAGCAAGTCTTGAATGTTGTCTTTGGAACATCCTCCTCTTTAACTCTCAACTGATGGGACCCAGAATAAAGATTAATCTTAGAGCACACATTGGAACTCTTATCAAACATGTCATAAATACTAGGAAGGAGATATTTATTCTTCATTGTGACTTTGTTTAGTTGACCGTACTCGATACATAATTATATATTCTTGTCTCTCTTTTTAACAAGTAGAATAAGAGCTCCCCTTGGGGATACCCTTGGGAAAATGAAGTCTTTTTCCAATAAGTCTTCTAATTGAACCTTTAACTCTTGTAATTCCTTCGGTGTCATTCGATATGGGATAATTGAAATTGGTTTCGTGTTGGGAACCAATTTAATTATAAAGTCAATCTCCTGTTTAGGGAGCAATTTGGGTAGATCATTGAGAAACACGTCGGAAAAGTTTCATACAATTGGAATGCCTTGTAACTTAGTTTCACTAGATTTTGCTTCGATAGATATTAATCTAGCCAAACCCACTTTATCGTATGTACCTATTCTTCCTTCGATACAAGGTTTGTCCGGCGATTTACCCTAAAATTAAAAAGCTGGGTGCCCAGGAATCTAAAAAACTACTTCCTTAGTGAAGCAATCCACATGTGCGTGATATGTGGCTAACTAATCCATAACCAAAATCACATCAAACTCCCTAAAATCAACAATCATTTCAAAGTTTCCATTGTAGTGTACATCGCTCGCATATCATTTTAGGGCATATCTGTTCTCATATCGCCATACTCAACATAAGCCATGTTCTTTCCCTAACTAGTCAAAGGCCTAGTCCATCCAACACATTTCTTGAAATGAAAGATAAAGTATGCCCAACATCAATCAATACGTAATAGGCTTATCATTGACATAAAGCATACCTTCCACCAAAGTCTTGGTGGCCTCAAAGTCTGGTTCACTAACTACTTTTGCCTGCTCTCGAACTATTGGCTATTGATAATTAATTGGAGTTAGAGCTGATGCATAAGGACATTCACGTCTTCGATGCCCTGGCTGACCACATGATCAACATACGCCCAATTGTCTTTGTAACATCACATTACTTTATGGTTGCTTAGGCCTTGGTGCTTGGTTCCCTTAGAATTGACTTCTTCTACCACTTCTACCTCTACCCCTACTAGAATGAGGCATTTGTACTTATTCTATTAGTTGTACTTGTCCTTAAGGAGGGGTCGCAATCATTGATAGGATAATAGATGGCTGCTCCTAAGCTATATATCCACATCGAGCGTTACCTCATCTTTTTGTTCCTTTCCTAATAATACTTTACTAGGTTGATCAATATAACACATTTTTTATTATATATATTATAGATATTATACTCCACATCTATAAGATATTATGTTATACTCCCCCATATCCATAAGATATTATATTACACTGTCTCATATCCATAAGATATTATACTCTCCCCCATATCCATATCTTTTACATTTTTCTATTTATTACAACTGTACAAGTATAAATACTCCCTTTATAACATGTGAATGATCATCAAAATTTGAGAAATTCAATTCATCACATGGTATCAGAGAAGGTTAAAGTTTTTTTTGGTTTTCTGGTGATGCGACCGAATGTCATGCCAAGTTTAGTGGCATGACGTGTTTCTTCTGAAATTAATTCTCAAGTGTTGGAAGAGGGGTTCGATGAAGGAGAGAAGCACGTGTATGTTCAAAGTCATCTTGTAGACCCATCATGAATTGAATGAATTGGCGACGATCCTGATATGATTGAAAGGCTTGAGCAGAGGCCGAATGAGTAATATCTACATCAGCTTGAGATAATTGATTCCAAAGTGCATTCATTCGCGAGTGAAAATCTAAAATTAAATGGCCTGGTGCTTGTTGTAACTACTTGAGTTGAGATTCTAGCTGATAATGCAGTGCTAAATCACTTGAGCAATTATATAGATTTGCCAATAAATTTTATGCAAGTTGGGCATTATGAAATTTTGACAAAAAAAAAATCTGAATAGATGGCATAGAAGTATTTATTAACTAAGATAAAATCTTACAATGAGTATTACCCGAAATCTCATGTCACTCTTCAAACTCAGCATTAGTCTCAGTGGTATTTTTGTTTGACTCTTGCTTGTCCCCTATGAAATGATGCCACATTCGATGACGAATGAGAAATATGCACATCTGTTGTGCCCAAATAGTATAATTGGTCTTTCTTTTAAAATGATCTCAATGGGACAAGTATTGTGTGTGTGTGTTGCAAGAGTAACTTGAATTAAAACCATGAGTGCCATACAAATTGCCCATAGTGACGTGTTTCACGAATGAACAAAACACATTGAGGTTGATTGTCATTTCATTCATCAGCATATCAAACACAATACTCTTCGTTTGATCCACGTCCCATCTGTTTATCAGCTTGTTGAGATTTTCACTGAAGTACACCCACCTGAGGGACATCTAATCTTGGTTGACAAACTCAAGATAATTTTTTCTTTACCATCTTGAGTTTGATGGAGATGTTACTTTATATATTATATATTATACTCTCATGTCCATAAGATATTATATTATACTTATGTATCTTTTATATTTTCATATTTATTCTAATTATGCAAGTATAAATACCTCATTTGCAACCTGTAAATGATCATCTAGAATTTAAAGAATTCAATTTATCACAGCGTTAAATATTGACCTTTGACCTCTATTTTTATTTAAGATTAACAAGAATTGGGTACTGGTGGACTGTGGTTAATGACAGAAAAATTTTGTGTGAGTTATACTTGAAGAATGTACAAAGTAATTAACATCATGCTTGCCCTCGAAAAAGTAAAAGTGAAGACATTGACTATATATATATACATATATACAAACACCATGTAAAGGAAACCGAAATTAATGCTCCCCAACTGCCGCGGCAAACGGTTTTAGTTGGATTTTAGAAAGAGCGCATAGAGATTTGGTGGAATAATTTAATTACTTATGGGAAGAAGATGGGGCATGTGTGAGATAGGCGCACCCAGTTGTGGGGACACCCACGAGGATAGAAGAGGTGCAAAGGCAAGGCGGGACGGGACATTGGGTGGTGCTCCGCATGCGTCCTCGTGAATCTACTTCCATGTTTCCCTCAGTAATTAATAACGACGCCACTAACGCGGAATTTCGACCTCTACATATATTTATACGTTTAGGAGCTCTCTTTCTCATCTCTATTATAAATAAAATTATCTTCACAAAAGAAGGCCTACACACTCCTAATGTATAATGGGCGATACTCATCAAGAAGCAATATGCAAGCCAACTTGGCTTTTGTCTGTGTATCTTTTATAGCCATGTACGGGCACCTTTATATCTCCTTTCCTTTTGTTTGTTTGTTTATTTTTTTATTTTTTTATTTTTTTTCATTTCCAAGTCCTCCTTGACAAGTAAAAGGAAAAGGGAAAATGAACAAACGCTGGTGAAGAGAAAAAGGTGTATTTTGGTTCTTGTGCTAGCTAGTTTGATAGGTTAATCATTATAAGATACAGTGGCGGGCACTGGAATTTTTGCTGTGTTGCGTGAACGTGTTAAGAGTAGTATCATTCCTCCCCAGAAAAAGAAAATCAATAAATAAATAAGTAAAGTATATGTAGTCTCCACTTTGCATTAGCAGTAGCGCAGTGGGCGTGAGATGCAGCTCCTAGCACCACCATGCACTCATTAAGCAGGTTATTCAAGTTGAAAGAAACTTGAGATCGAGGTGGAAGGTGTGGTTGTTAGGCCTCCCGGTACCATTGCTAAAGATTACATTATATATTCTCATGAATAATTGGAGCAATTGCTCAGAAAGATTGATTTTCCATATCTAATTAATTATTGTTACTTCCTTTAATTATCAATTAGAGCTCCTTAACTAGGGGGAGGGATTGATTCACTGTGTTTGCATTCAATTGCTTGATTGCCTTCTTCGGGTCATAGATTGCAACAATTAACTTCTCATTTATAGAGTACATTCTACAAAAAGAAATATCACATAAATTTTATTTTAAATATTAAATATTATAATATACGAAATAATATATATTTATATTATTGGATTAAAAACGTGATGGGACAATTTATAAAATTTAATTTTTTATATTTTAAATATTTATTATACAGACACATGGCCACAGGCCATAAAACCTGAAGGGGCCATTAGGAACAAGGCGGACTCCATAAGTCTTGCATCGCGGCGAGAATACGCATCCGAGCAAGAAAACAAAGCTACAGCCCATCTATCATCACAAAAGATACGTTTAATTGGCTATTCGCCTCGAGCATTTTAATATTGAAGATCCAATGCGTGGGAAGGGGAACCCCTTTACCAAGCGTGACTAGTGACGTGTCAGCGGCAAAGACAAAGAAAGATGGCGGATCTTGGAGACTCGTAGACACGAGACCCCACCATAGCCTCGCGCGTGTACTCTCGGTGCTCACAACCTTTACTCTTTTCGTCTTGTTGATTCAGTTGTTTACTCCCACTTGGAGGTATCATTTACGTTCCAACCTTAGTGTGGCATAGCTCTCATCGGTCATCTCCATATCAATACACACACAAACTTATTCTACATTCCATTATTGTCCTTTATCTTTTGAATGCAAATGTCATAGCTTATCATCGGCATGTTAAGATAGTGGTATGATAAAATATTGCAAGCGACCGGCATATCAACGAAAAATTTGTGTGAGTTAAAAGAAAATTTGATAAGATTCTTTAAACTTGCCAATGAAGGCTGATTAAATGTATTCTCTAAACAATGTAAGATAGACAAATATTATGATGACGTAATTGTAATTTTTATAATTATTAAATAAATAAGTGATATGTATTTTTATGGATACATCTTTTAATAATTGAATAGAAATAACTAGAAAAGGTAAAATTATTTATTCTTTGAGTTACTAGTTTAATGAAGGAAAAAGAATATAGTTGATTTTTTATTTAAAAAAGCTTAATTGATTTAATTTGAGTTGAGATGGCAAAGCTTGTGGAATCTCTTTATTCTTTTTCTTTCTTTTTTTCATGATCTATAAGGCTTTTTTAAAAAAAAAAAAGTTATTTATTTATTTGTTAGTTTTTAACTTTGATTTTTTAAAATTGAATTTTCATTTATAGAAAGTTTTCCTCAATCAATGATAACTGCCTTCATAAAGTGATAAAAACAAGTTGCAATTTATTGAGCACGCAATATCTTCAAAAAGAGATTGAGCAATCTATTCCATATCCCTCATATATCAGTATTCTTCAATAATGATTGCTACATTATAGTAGAGGTTTTCCCCTCCCTATAGATTCTGTCCCTCATTTTTATAGTTGATGGAGCTGGTGCCGTTTTTGTGCGGGCCGGGGCCTGAATGCCTGATGGTTTGTTCTTCCTTTGCGTGCCAAAAGAAATGAAGTTTGATTGTGATAGTTTAAAATTTGGGAACTTTTGATGATAATTCTCTAATTTACGCTTTTTCTTAAAATATCATTAATCGCTCTACTATTTGGTAGCTAAAGGGTAGAGATTCTCCTTTGCAGTCAAAATATTAATCATGTCTGACGACTACGAATATCTTCAACAATGTGATTTACTCAAAGTGCATGACAATTCTAATGCCATTTGGCGCATGTCAAAAAAAAAGATTGAAGAGGAATGATAGAGATCCATCCAACGAGGAAAATCATATGTTATCCAATCATTCTCCAATGAGCCTATGTAGAATAATGAAAACTACTTTTTTACCATAGTACGACACATGATTTATTATACAGTTTCATTCAGGCCTAATTTGTATCTTAAATGGAAGTATGGACCACTTGCCTTATCTACTAATTAACAAAAAAATAAGGTAAAGATATACTATTTGAAATGCAACTGGACTGCAGAAAACATCGGGATTCTAGTTATTTGGGTGACTGGACCGAACCATTGTGTTTGACCCTTATACTCTTATACTTGAAGGATTGACTAGATGTTTTGACCAAGGAAAAGGTCTTAAGAGGCTTCCCATTGAATGTTAACATGAGGATATACTGATTAAAGTTGGAAATGTTTAGGGAAGATGCGAAAATTGATAGAAACATGATATTCGCCTCAAGAAGAATGTGTGCAAGATTATGAGTTGAACTTAATCTTAGGAAGGTCCTTGTTCCTAAGATTAGAACAGGAGTTTTAAAAATTAATAAATAAATAAAGAGCAAGAGATGATCCACACTACTTGTTTCAACTATGGTACAGTTGGTCATGTTAAAGAAACTTATTGGGAAAAAGAAGTCTTGGATGAGCACAACACCAAATAAGAAGATTCAAGAACGTAGTCACCTATAGAGAGGCACTTCGTTAGAAAAGAAAATTTTGGTCCTCCGATGTGGAAAAGTACACTATGAAAGTGGCCCAAAAAAGTACTAATGATCAACAAGGTAACTAGTTCAATTGATACCTTTTGTTGGTTGCACCATAAGTGCAAAATATCGCATATAGTAAAACTTGATTAGAGTGACATCTTTGGGAGCATAAATCTCACTTATAAATTCCAATTATATATTAACCTAAAGTTAATCTAAGTTCTCGTTTTAAATGAAATCAAAATGATCAATTTAAGTAGTACTATAAACTAAATCTACCAATTTAAAAACGTACAAAGTTTCACAAACTTTACCAATTAACTAGGTATCTAAGTATGTTGTTTTCTAATAAATCTCTGACTAATTGCAATTAACCCTTAAATAAGAACTTTGGATAACTTCGTTTTTCTAGAGGAGTCTTTTGTGTGTTATAGTCTTCACGGGAATGAATCGCATGTGTCGTTTGAGAATTGCTCGAAAATTCTTTGAGAGTGACTTTGCCAAGTTTTTTGTTTACAAATCATGGATATTGTCGTATAGATCCCTCTCTCGAGGGTAGCCTAAAATTTTATTCTAATTTCACCATGTAAATATCTCATAAATACCCCTTGGTTTGGTCTTCACTTTGAAATCTTCACAAATCTTCTTCTCGTGTTGGGTTGATCGAATCTCTTCTTGTGGCCCTCTTACGTGTGTCCTTTGGTTCTCCTTTATAACCTTTTGAAAACCCCTTTTTATATCCTCTAATGACTAACCCTAATTTTCTCATCCTTATCACATAATAAAACTTAGAAATATTGTAAATTGCACAACTACCTTGGTTGTGATATGGGTAACATTTTCTTCTTTTGCTCATGACTATAGTGATTTCTTCTATCGCGATCATGAGTCACGTTCTTGCATCTCTAGCTTTTTTTTTCTTCAATTTTTGCTTTATGCTTAGCGTTTCACACATTTATATCTTGCTTTGTTTCTTCAAGCTTGAATAACTTGTTAGAAGACCACTTCACAATAATCAATTTGAACAAGAATACAATAAATAAAGATTATTGCATAAAAAACTAATGAAATTGTACTCTTACTCCATACTTGATTCAAAACTATTCAAAGCCAAGCTATTATTTTCTATTTTATTAAAAAAATTATTAATTTTACCACTTGAACTATACATAATTCTTCCTAAAATCAATTAAGATTCCTATCTTAAATGTGTATAAACAAGTGCCTAACAAAATACCCCCAAACTTAGATTTTTTGCTTGTGTAATATCCTGAAATTTTGATAATTAAATAAACATATAAAATAAATAAAATAAACTTGAAAAAACCATGGAAATAACAGTACAAAAAATGTACAATTTGACGTATGAAGGGTAGGCAAATCGAAACAAAATGCACAAATTTATACTAAGCAACGTTCTAGTTATTGTGTTAATGGAATACACTATCTTGGTAGTGCATTTATGCTTAGAAAAACCAATGAAAATATTGTATTCTGGTTATTGCAGTAATGCATTCCACTACCGCAGTAATACGTAAACACTTGCGTGAAAAAGATTATGTAAAGTTTTCAAAGCGACTATGTAAAGTTTCTAAACGTGTGGGTTGTTATTAACACCATCACTTACTAATACTTGTGCGTAAGAAAAAAATAAAATAGAAAGGGGAAGAGTTTAAGAAAGATTTCTACTAAGGAAACAACACAAGTTTCCTAAACCCAACCTAATTGAACTCTATATAAACTCACATGAGTACCCCATTCTCATCACTTAAGGAGTTCTCTTCTTTTTTTGCTCTCTTAGCTGTCTTCTTGACACTCGTTCGTTTCCTAGCCATCCCACACAACAACCACAGGAGGAGGAAGAAAGAAAACCCAAAATACTACATAGCAGTTGCAAGAACCGACTTTTGGGCGTTCTTTTGGAGTAACCGGAGGATTCAACAGATCAAAGAAGGTATAATGACCTTATTTACTCTCAATGCAGGGCTCGTGGTCTAGAATTCGAGGTATTGGGATGTGAAGGTTATAGGAGAACAAGGGATGGTAGAAACATGCACAAAAATCCACTTTTTATATTGATTACCGCAGTGTTGATCACAATTACCGTGGTAATGCCTTCATCTTCCTTTGTTTCTAGACTTTCTCACTGGTTATCGCAGTACTCTACCTCGATAGTACACTGTATTTTTGTTATTGCCCATTTGTTACCGCAATAATGATATTGCACTTCTGTAATTTCCTCTAGTTACCTTGGTACTCTACCACAACAATATGACTCTGTTTCCTAGATTCCCACTAGTTACAATAGTAGCCTACCGCAGTAATATCTCTGCACTTCTCGTTTTTCACTTGTGTGTTTTGATTACTGTGGTAATTATGTCCTCTACCACAGTACATAGAAGCAAGACCATGTTAAGACTCATCTAACATGATTTCCTTGCACATTATGTGCCATATAGGATAAGAAATCATTAGGGTATGGTTTGAAAATGTTAGAAACACCATAATCACTAATAATAACGCAATTAATCCTAATCTTGAAGGTTGAAGGTTCAAAGAAGCTTAGAATAACAATAAAAGGACAAGAAGGAACTAAAGCAACAAGGCAGAGATGATTTCTAGATTTTAACTTATTATTTTAATTGAAATAATGTATGGTTGCATGCTTGTAGTCTAGGACTATGATTTGCATTGAATATACATGTTGTACCTCGAATATGCATGCTTAGAGTTATATGAATGATGATGCATATTTTCAATGATATGTGTGATAACATGATCTATGCTATATGAAATAACATGCCTATGATGTTTACCATGTCACATGCTATTTTCCTATTTTACATCTAATTCAGTATGTTATGGTATGTTTTCTCCATTAAAGAAAGATTAATAAAAATGAAAACCATGTACTGACGCGACGATGGATTTCACCGTGAGTGTTCCAACTTGGACCCGACTTGCTTGTTATTTTGATTTTCTAATTTAGAACTAGGCATTTGGATTGAACCCACTTCTTCGATTGGTGAATTGGGAGTTTAGATTGACCCTACTTCAAGGATGAAGGGTTTGAGTGTTTGGATTGACCTCACTCCCTAGATTTGAAATACTAAGGTGGATTCCTTTCAATCTTAATGTTGACTGATAAATAGCTAAATGTTTGAATCACCTAATCTATGAAAGTGTTTGACATGCATGTTTTATTTGATTGAAATAATGATTTAAATATTTAGAATGATCTACTAGGCTCATTGAGCTAAACCCTTCTTTTCTAACGTTTTAGGAAACTAAGGAACTGAAGCTACATGGATAATGAAAGTTACTTTCGAAGTTTTCTTTTCTAGTTTCATAGTTTAGTTAGACATGTTGGCCTAGTTTCTTTTTGGTTAAAGTTGTTTCATAGAATAAATTCAAAGGTCCTTGTATCCATTGAATATTGAAATTGATTTTCAAATAATAATATTAATTTATTTTATCAAAAGATTTCAAGTTATTTTTATGAAATCTATGTGAACTATTGTGATCAGGATGTCTCATAAAGTTGGGACAGTGAAAGAAAAAGATATAAAGTGACGCTCCATCTGGAACACCCCCAATTCTATATCCTTCATTTCTGTCACTTCTAGGTTAGGCATGGAGAGGCGTGCTCATAAATCATTA
>JAJIYU010005080.1:0-23023 GCA_030144865.1 Tinospora cordifolia
TAAATTTGTGTAAATCAAAGTAATAAGAAGATTTCAAAAATAATATTATTTTTGTATGTATAATGAGTTAACTATAAAATATAATTAAAAATAAATATACAAAAAAAAATTAATTTAATAGTTCTTTTGTAATGAAAACATCAAAATATAATAAAAAAAATATTAAATTAGAGCCAACCCGATAAACCGACCCAACCCAAACCGAACCCGAACTGTTTGGGTTGGGTTGGGTTTAACATTAAATTGGTTTGGGTTGGGTTTAAACTTTTTCAACCCGAACTGTTTGGGTTGGGTTGCGGGTTTACCCCAAACCCGACCCAACCCAACCCACGAACACCCCTAGTACTTCGTGAGGTTATTCTTCACAAATCTATGCTACGACATCCTCTCATATTTAGCTAGACAAAGTTCCAAAACCGTGAAAAAAACTCGAAACTAGGGCATCAAGACTTCGTCATTTTTGTGCTCTATTCATCATAGATTTGTTACGCCACGAGCTGAGGTGTCAATGGCAATTTTTTGCGCACAGGAATGACCAGCTAGGGAATCAATCTTCCATTAGTTCGTGTCCAGAAATCCAACACACAACAACCCCTCTTTGTTCTTCCTCTTTGTCACACACCAGCAGATACAGCTCTATCGTTCCTCTTCTTAGTTTGCAAATCACATCAATGACAGCTATGGTTTCATCCTATTCATGCACGGATTGCCCGCTAATTCATTATTCTTCATGCACGGTTGCACTAGCAGCTCCCTATCTTCTTCATTTTAGCACAAACAACTAGATTGCAATTTCTCTGCTTTCTTGTTTGTGAGTCACGGCTAGTAGCATGGTCTCTTCATTCTTCAACAACAACAAACGAACATGCTTCAATTTGAGATTTCCTTCCTCTTTCATGCCGAACAATGCCCAAATCGCAACCTTCTTTTAGTTCATTTTCTCCTTCGTCCGGCGGCAACAACAACAACCAGCTGCCACTGGTTTCGTTCTTCTTCGCGCAAGCAAACATAAAAGGTGTTGTTGCTTCTTCTTCGCGTGGATGATGCCCAAATCTTATCCTTATTCCTCTGTTCGCAAATTACCAAAAACCCAAATTGATTTTTGTCCCAAATCATTGAAATTTCTCTTATTCGTGTATCACACACCCAAATCTCAACAAGCCCTAGATTTTGATCTTTGTTTTTTCCTATTTCGTGGGCTGCACATCATCAAACACCAAAAACCCCCCAAATCAACAAAACATTCTCGTTCTTCTTCTTTATTCATGTTTCTTCTAGCTTTTTCCAGATTTTTTTTCAATCAAATAATATTAATTTTTCATTTCTCAAATAAATATTGGATTTTTTATTTTTTATCGACTAATAGTTCAATCAACCGACATTTCGATCAATCAATATTTAATTTTATTTCACAAATCAATCTTTGATTTTTACTTTACCAATATTTCCATCTACTAATATTTCATTATTTTCTCAAACCATAGTTTATGCATATATTTAAACAAAACATGATTTTAATTCATTTGTTTTTTAATTAATTAATTTTTTATATGTTTGTTATCAACATGCATGCAAGCATCATATTATCCTATGTTTTAATTTATATTGCAACGTATACGCAATTGTGAGATTCTAGGGTATTACACTAGCATACCTGTATGCAGTGGTCTACCGACCAAATTTTTACAGTTGATTGGAGATGAACAGAAACACAACAAATGGATTGTGAATATGACAAAAGGGATAAACCAAGGCAAACACGTCAATTTCAAAATTGATGTCAAAGGTACATTGAGACTTAGAGACAAAGTCTGCATACTAGAGAGTGGGCAGAGTAGAAGAACCATACTAGATGAGGCTCATCAGACTAAGTACACAATGCATCTAGGAAATGATAAAATGTACCAGAACCTCAAGAAGACTTATTGGTGGAGAGGTATTAAAAAGGATATAACCAAGTACGTCTCTAAGTTTCTGACCTGTTAACAGGTAAAAGCCAAACGAAGGAAACCCTCCAGAATGTTGCAACCACTTCCGATTTTCGAGTGGAAGTGGGATAAATTGCCATGAATTTCGTAAGTGGCCTACCCAGAAATCAGAAGGGTGAAGACACAGTATGTGTGATTATAGATCATCTCACAAAGGTAAATCATGTCCTACCCATCTAATCTACTAATATAGTTAGAAAACTGGGAGAATTGTATGTCAAGGAGATAGTGAGGCTGCATGGTATACCCGAAACCATCATTTTAGACAGAGATTCTACATTCACATCTCATTTCTAGTAGAGCCTACAAAAAGAATTGGGTAGTAAACTCACTATAAGCACTATATTTCATCCTCAGACAGATGGACAATCTGAGTGGTTTATACAAATACTAGAAGACATGTTGAGAGCTTATGTCCTTGATTTCAAAGGAAATTGGAGCAAATATTTGCACTTAGTGAAATTTGCCTACAATAACAATTACCAAGCAAGTATAAAAATGACTTTTTACAAAGCTCTTTATGGCAGACCTTGTAGATCTCCATCCTGCAGGACAAACTTTGAAGATCATGTAAGATCTAGTACAAGAGATGAATGAATAGGTGAAACTGATCTAAAAGAGGTTAACTACGACTCCAAGTAGGCAGAAGAACTTCGCAAACAAAAGGAGAAGCCCTCTAGAGTTCCAACAGGGTGATAGAGTATTCATGAGGATCAGCCCTCAGAAGGGGATTAAACATTTTGGGGTCAAAGGGAAGTTATCACCGAAATGCATTAGTCCATTTGAAATACTCAAGTCAATTGGTGAATGTGCTTATTAGCTAGACCTGCCGAATAGAATGTCCTCAATCCGCAATATTTTCCATGTGTCAATGCTACAAAAGTATGAACCATACACCTATCGCTTTATACACTAGAAGGAAGTCAATCTTCAAGATAAAGCGACATACGAAGAACTACCAATTAGGATATTAGATCGAAGGCGCAAAGTCTCAGAACCAAGGACATCCCTCTAGTCAAGGTTTTGTGGAGACACTATGATCTAGAAGGGGCAACCTGGGAGTTAGAAAACGAACTATGGAGGAAGTACCCAGACCTATTCACTAGGAGTAGCTGACCGAAGAGCATCATACAGGTATGTGATTACTTTAAATTTTGAAGACGAACTTATTTTAAGGAGGTTAGGTTATAATACCCCAAGTCTAAGATTACCAAAAAAAGAAATAATTGCTGAAACCTGCACGACTACTGCAGTACCCATTTTCAGTACCATGATAGTGCGTCCCATGTGTGAAAAAAATGTTTCGCGTGAGTACTGCAGTCTTGACTGCCAGTACTGCGTTACCGCAATTAAAAACTTGCAAATTTTGACCAAGATGTGGTACCCGCAGTATCACAACATGGTACCATGGTACTACGATTAGAAAACTAAGAATTTTGGGCACAGACATTATATCACGATCCTAGAACATGGTACTACGATTAAACATAGTCTCAATAATGCAGTACTGGGATGCGATACTATGATATTGCGGTTGAAGATCAAAAATGGAAGTTTTAGGCTCTAAGTTATCTATAGATACTATATGCACAAAAAACCCTAAAACACACAAACCCTAGCCACATGCCGTGACCTCCTTCTTCCCCATCAATGTTCTAGACCAATTTCAAGGAATTCTGCATTCTTGTTATGGACTCACGAGTATTAATGGGAGAGAAACTACACAAAAGGCATTGTGATCTCATTCAAGAACCCTAAATCTGTGCCGTGGTATGTTCCAAGGTGAGGAAAGAGACTCGAAAAAAATTATACAAGTTCTGTATTATGTTTTATTATGACTAGAGCTAACTAAAATGACTTCTAACACACCATTTCAATCTCCGAGACTTCACAAAACCGTAGGGTCATTTGCAAACGCTCTTTGGAAGCGAATAGGAGAGGAAAGATTAGCTTCAAGGCATGATATTGCTCTACCTTGCATGTTACATATCTTAGATCTATAGCATGATACATAAAAGCCCCACACACAAGGAAAATGAGGGAAGCACAGACAACATGCGATTCCTTGTGGTGCTAAATGCGATAGCACACTGGACATGCGAGAATAACCTTGCGTAACTACAATAACGTTAGAAGTGTCGTGATAACACAATGAGCAATCCATTTTTGGGACTGTTCGTGCATGAAACATTATCACCACAATACCACTTCCAAACTGCAGTACTAATAGGTTAATGGACACTATAGTATAATTACTTGGCATTCTTTTGCATACAACTCACCCATTTAACTTGAAAATCATTAGATTAAGAGTTCAGAACGTACAAATATAATAAATACTGAGAAATGGTCTACAACTCTTAAAGGTTAAGGACTTAAGGAGAGTTGAGTATTGAAGCAATGATTTCGACAAACTAAACACAAAATCAGGTGGAAATAATTGTACTCTCTATTTAATATTATTTTAATCTTGAATGTGAAGTATGATTGCGTAATTAATGTTTTATGATCTTAGAAGCATGCCAGGGATGTTATCATGCTTGATTGTATGATTGTTTACCTACTTAGATAGCATGTTATATCAATTCGATCATTCAATATTTGTAACAACCCGAAACTCTATGATCGTGCCACATTGCGAGGCATAAAATGAAATAAAATAATAAATTAAAAAATCAATATTAATTAATTTAGCTAGAAAAGAAAAAAATAAAAATAATAATATTATGAGCTTTGCAAAATACAAATATTTGAAAAAATAATAATAATAATAATAGACAAGTTAGAGGCAGGTTCGAAAAAAAGATGCATTAAAATGTTTTAGTTTCGAATTGACTTCGTCTGATTTAGATCAATAATTAAAAGTCTCAAACTATGTTCGATTCAAACCAAATTTAATTACTAAATAAAATGATCAATTACATAATAGTTATGTGAATATTTATATCATAGAACAATAAAGCAGAGACCAAACTAGGATTACAATAATAAAGAAAGAAAAATTTGGAATTAGCACAAAACAGAGGAAAAAACGAAGAACCTAGAAGCTGGAATTTTCGATGATTTGGGGGTTCTTGATGTGGACGATCAAATAAGGGAAGGAAAGAAGAAAGATTTGGAAATTTGGGGAAGCAAAATCTGATTTTCTGGTTCGTGAAAGAAAGATCGATAATTTGCGATGTGGGTTTTCTGGTTCGTGCGTTTAGTATAATAGATGAAACAAAATCTAATTTTTGATTTTCTAGTTCCTCTGTTCGTTATTAAAGAAGAAGGAAGAGGAAGTTGTTTTGATTTTAGTTGAGCTTTCGTTTTGTGATTTTGGGTATGATGAACAAGAAAGACGAGGAAAATAAAGACAAATGGAAGATTGTTGCGTGTTGTGCGCAACAAAGAACAAAAACCCAGTTGTGCGTGATGCGATTATGGTGTTCCAGGGCTGAAGATGGAGAGGAAACATGGCGATGTGATTTGTGGGTGCGTGGTGAGCAGCTACTGCTGCGTTTGTGTAAAGCTAAACGGCAAACAACAAGATGATTAGGGGGTTCTTTTCATTTTGATGTAGTGCATTTTGATTTGAGGGTTTGTGATTGGAGCTAGAATGTGATTTGTGGCTTGAAATTTTTGGTTTATGGGACGTCAAAACAGAGCAAGATCTTGGAAATTTTTCTGGGTTGTGCGTTGTATGTTTGTTGGACGATAGTTGAGCTTATTGGTTTTGCTCGCCCGAATTGAAACGAAGAAGGAGGCTGAAAATGAAGAACGATGCTTGCTGGTCCGCGAAACAGAGAACAAACCAAAGAAGAGGGAGCAAAATATGAAATTTTGTGATTCAAAATTTTGGTTTGATTTGGAAATTTCTGATGGTTGTTTGACAAACAAGAACTGTGAAAGGAGTTGAAATTAAAGAACACGTGCAGCTGGTCTGTGATTGAGAAGGAGAAGAAGAACTTGAACGTAAATTTGGGGATTTTATGTTCGATTGTAATTCGAAGATGGTGAACAAAGAGAAGATTAGAGTTACCGAACGTGAATTGAATCTTGAGTTGGTAGAAATTTGTTTCAATGTGATTTGGTGATGCAAATGTCAAGAATGATTAAGAACAAGTGCCGGGTTTTGATAATGAAACAAGAAGAAGAAGAAGACTAAAAAATCTGATTTTGAGTTTATGCATTCTATTGATGTGTGAATTGAATATGTGAAGATGATGATCGAACAAGAAGATTGAAACAGAGATTTTGTTATCTTTAATGGTTTTGTTGTTACTATTGAACGAAGAACGAAGTACAATAGCGGATTTGGATGTGAGTTCGTCCTTAACATCACTCGCACAAAGAAGACAACTCAAGGTAAATTTTGGACTTTTAATTTTAGATAATATGAAAATTTATTTTTATGGGTTTAGATGCAAAAATAAAATGAAATTTAAAATTTAAAATTTTATTAAATATTTTAGTAGAAATATCAATTTCAATACTTACGAATTTTAATAGGTACTTAGAAAATTTAAAATCTTTTATAATAAAATAATAAAAATTTAAACACGGAAACTAAACTTAGGATATCTGGAAGTCTTAGTTTGTTCGTAATTAATTTATTTAAAGTATGAACACATTATTTAAGTCATGGAAACAAAAAGATTGAAGAACAGTTATTTTAGCAAACTTTGATATCTGAAGAAGAATATTTTTCTTCAAAAAAAAAAAAAAGAAGAAGAAGAAGAGTGACTTAAGAATTTTTAGATGATTAATTAGTAATTTGTAACCTAGTTCAAATTTAGATATAAAAGTTCATTTTAAGTGGAATGAAAATTTATAAGACCTAAAAGAATTATTTCTGAAACTCAAATTTAAGTTTTAAAATTTTAACTTATTTGCTTAGAGCTAAATAAATTATTTACAAATGAATAAGTATTAGATTTTTGGAAATTTATTACAAAGTTTTTAAATTTTATTTTAATTTAATGAAGTTCAGAAGACTTAGAAATCATTTAATCAAAAAATATAAAATTCTAGAATTTTGGAATAACTTTAAACTAGTTGAAAATTAATATTTGGACTTTATAATTATCTGAGAAATCATTTAAGCTTAAGAATAATTTTATTAAGTGATAAATTTCATATTCTCACATTTTAGAATGTCGAGTATCTCGACAGAAAGCAAGAGAGCCCTGAAGATCTTTGGAATCAGGTAGACATGAATTCCTTACTCATACGTATTATATGGATTTAAGATTCAAAGCATTTGATTGAATAGTTCTAGGTTATTAGAATGTTGTTAGGAAATTGACTGAAATCATTTGACTTATGTGAATGATGTGTGATGTATGATGAATTATTTAATCCATGCGTAATTAGTTTATGACATGATCTTACATTTAGATTTACTCAATTATAGCATGCATGACTAGGAATATATGCGTTTAGATCTTATTAAACACTCATGCATTAAACTTGCATGAATAGTTTGAATTATTTTCCCAGTAAATGGTATGATGCTTGATGTGATGGAGACTATTTGTAAAACTAAAATAAGATGATGGCTTGTTAAGAATCTACGTACCAGTGCGATTGTCGAGCCTGAAGCGGATCAAGGTGACATCTTCTATATGTTACTGTTTGAGATTGTCGAGCCACAAGGCAGATCATAGGTATTCCTAACCAGAGCTGACTGTAACAGCTCGAAGTCTTTGGGAGACGGTACGAGTCGCAATAAGTACACTCCCTTGGATTGTGACACTGACAGGTAATCGACCTTAGGTGTTACCTAAGATTTGTGTTGATTTAGATCACAGGGAATACCAAGAGGCATCTCAACCCTCTTCCGATCTTAGACTACAATTAAAACCAAATGAATGTTTGAAACGCCTAATGTTTGAAAATATTTATAATGTTTTGGATTTGGTCTGTATAATGCATATGATGTGTAAGGACGATCCACTGGGCTTTCGAGCTCACTCCCACTTTGTTTTTCAGGTACATCTGGACATAGAGTATGTTAACTTACATTAGAAGACTCACAGTTTAATTTGATGCCTCATTGGAGAGTTCGTCTGGGATAGGAGACTTGGAAGTCTTATTTTATATACTTTTACTGGATTGTTTCAATATGTTTACGTTGATTTGAACCTTGGTTTATTTTATCTTTAAATAACTTCTCTTGTTTAACAATTTTGGTTTTAATAATAGTCTTTAAAGTTATTTCGCTACATTGTTTATGAATTATCTTGAGAATCCGGTAAATGTATTAAGAAATTATTTTGATTCTTTTGTTTTGTATAAGAAATTTGTCCGGACATTGACTTGAGAACTAATGGATATGAGCTGAATTTTAAAGAAAAATATGTTGATAGAAGAAAATTTTAAGTAGCATCTCGATTTTCAACAGGCGATGATCCACACGTGAGACGGCACGTGGATGGAGGTCCGGTTGAAAATTGGGGTGTTACAAATACGGTATTAGAGCTCAGTATTATGATATATTGGGCTAGATTTGAATTCATCAGATATGATTTTCATGGGAATGGAGTTTTTACTGAATTTAATTTTCACTGAAAATGAATTTCACCAGATTTGATTTGATAAAAAAGAATGAGTCCTCTTGAATATGATTTTGGAAAAAAAAGGGTAGTATGGGTAGAAGTCTAGAGGTAGTTAGTGATGTTATCTTATTTGAGTTGGGTGACATAAGTACTGGTAGTTGTCCCTGATAGTTGACCTTCTTTTAAGATAAAGGTCCCTGAAGGGTTGATGTGGTTAGATCTTCTTCTTCGGAAGTGTGTACCAGAGGGTTGACCTCGTTCTGATTAAAGGTTCTAGAGAGGTTGATCGCTACTCAAGAAAGGTCTAAGACTTGGGGCAGATGGTATCACAAGAGATAATTGTATAAAACTGGATAGAAACTAATACTAGGTGGCTAGAAGTCTTGGAAGAGACTAGGGTGATGCCAACGCACTTGAGTTACTGTCGCAGGTGTGACTCGAGGCGATGATGTCACATAGAAGTTTTATAAAGTCAAACTTGAAAATCCCACTGAAGGATATACTAGTCAAGTGAAGTAATGAGACCCTAGGTCTAGGTAAAGACTGAGTGTTGTCTAGAAAGCACAGTAGATTATAAATAAATAACTTAAAAGATTTTAGAACATAGGCTAGAGACTGATGATGTGTTTGAACACACACTTGTTTGGTCAAGACCCGAATTTGGGAGGAGTCTGTATCTTTGGTCTCTATGTAGGATGGGATGCATGGGGATTTGGGGGTACGTTCGGTGAGTGATTGATTTCTTTAGCTAAACTTGTACGCACTATATTGTACTAGGATGGGGCGGTACAATATGGTGGGGCTTGTGTTAGCCTTAGAACATGTTTGTGGTTGCACTATCACACTATTTTTAGCCAAGGGCCCAGTTAAAAATGGTGGGACATTTGCAGTCATGGATATCGAGACACTTGCGCCATTGTTTGGCTGTAATGTAATTTTGGGCGGAAGTCTGTGTGGAAGGGGTAGTGTGAGATGGGGCACACGGACCTGGAAGCATAGATGGAAGCTGCGGGATTGCATTATGCTAGCGTGTATTGTTTGCTTGGTTGATTGGATGCCTATTTGTTATATATTTAGTTTGATTATTTAAGTATTATAACCCAAACTCCTATGCCCAGAAATAGACGACATACTGCCGACTTAGAAGCATAAACCCCTAGACAACTGAGACAAATCGAGAACTTAGAGACTATGCACCTAGAGTCACCCTAGTACGAGAAACGCAAAGGGTATAGGTAGAAAGGAACTAATTGAAGAATGATCTTGAACCTACAAATTCATGAAGAATGGAAGAGATTTAAAACTTATTGGGAATTTAAAGTGAATATTAGACAATAAGTGTAGTGGCTGGACTTTTAAGGTCTCATTGGAAGGTTAAAGTAAATCAACTTAGAATTTGATTGGTGTTGGTTGAGATCTTATGAAATGTGAAGAGCGAAAGGAATTGTCATCAGGTAACCATTTGATATATTCGAAGAGAACCCTCAGGCTAGGAAAACTCTTCCTTTTGTCCAAGTTGAGCAGATATTTGAATAGATACAAGCCAAACTTCCTGGAACATCCCAGTTTATCCTTTGTCTTATGCCAGAGAGGAAAACATTAGCCATATATGGTTTGTGGGGAAAAAAAAAGTCTAGCTAATGTTGGTATTATGACTCAATGCATTGTTCCAACAAGAGTTAATGATCAATACTTAACAAATGTTCTTTTGAAAATCAATATCGAATTTGGTGGCTTAAATTCTACGTTATTCATCAAACAATGTCATTCTAATCCCCGGATCTCCAAGGCTCCAACTATCATTCTTGGAATGGATGTTTCACACAGTATTTCTAGTCAGTATGATCTACTCTCTATTATTGCAGTAGTTAATTCTAGATAATGATCATTGATCTCTCAGTATAGGGAAATTGTAAAAACACAATCACCTAAGGCTGGAACAGTAAAATAGTATAAATAGATAAGTACCTATTTGAGCCATCTGTGCCAGATTCTTATTTCAAAAGCTATAATGGTTCACCATGAAAACTGCTAGACTAAGTAATGAATGAAGACGAAAATGTGGAACAACTTAAGTTTATTGCAGGCAAGATCATACAATAGACTATTGGTAAGTTTCAAATTCTTTTATGGAAATGTCAAGAATGTCACGTGTGATACCCATATTAGAATATCATAGTCCCAATATTAAATCATGCCAGAGTTGTGAACTTGTAGTCCTTCTTAGCATTAATTTGGAAAGAAGACCATGTTCACAAATCTTCTTACTGAAAATAAGATGTAAATTATTCCAAAATCATCAATGATAGTTGAAGATGTGATGTCTCAAGAAAGAAGGTGGTGATTAGTATAGTTTAGCTTAGCTATGTGAAAGACTTGAAGAAATTTTAACTGCTCCTTAGATGATGTTTTCAAAGAAGAAATGAAATCACATTTGGTAGCATTGCAAGACGATGAATCTAATGTGGGTGGATAAATACCCTAGTTGTATTCACGAATCTGAAAAATATGATCTGATAAAACATGTAAGGATTCTCGGTGTAGGATCAGAGTAGCGCAGCGGAAGCGTGATGAGTCTTGAAAAACACAGACTGATTGACAATATGAGTTCGTCCGACACAAATTTCGAGGACAAAATTTTTTTTAAGGGGGTAGATTGTAACACCCCGAAACTTTGTGATCATGCCACATTGCGAGTAGGCATAAAATGAATTAAAATAATAAATTGAAAAATCGATATTAGTTAATTTAGCTAGAAGAGAAAAAAATAAAAATAATAATATTATGAGCTTTGCAAAATACGAATATTTAGAAATAATAATAATAATAGTAATGAACAACAAGTTAGAGGCAACTTCCAAAAAAAAAGATGCATTAAAATAGTTTTAGTTTCGAATTGACTTCGTCCGATTTAAATCAATAATTAAAAGTCTCAAACTATGTTTGATTTGAACCAAATTTAATTACTAAATAAAATGATCAATTACATAATAGTTATGTGAATATATATATCATAGAACAATAAAGCAGAGACTAAACTAGGATTACAAGAAAAAAAATCCAGAAAAGTCTAGATTTTGTTGAGCAAACCAATTTGGAAAAAAAAAAGAAAAATCTAAAATTAGCACAAAACAGAGGAGAGAACGAAGAACCTAGAAGCTGAAATTTTTGGTGATTTGGAGGATGTTGATGCGGACAATCAGATGAGGGAAGGAAAGAAGAAAGATTTGGAAATTTGGGGAAGCAAAATCTGATTATCTGGTTTGTGAAAGAAAGATCGATGATTTGCGATGTGGGTTTTCTGGTTCGTGCGTTTAGTATAATAGATGAAACAAAATCTAATTTTTGATTTTTTAGTTCCTCTGTTCGTTATAACAGAAGAAGGAAGAGGAAGTTGTTTTGATTTTAGTTGAGCTTTCGTTTTGTGATTTTGGGTATGATAAACAAGAAAGACAAGAGGAAAATAAAGACGAATGGAAGATTGTTGTGTGTTGTGCGCAACAAAGAACAAAAACCCAATTGTGCGTGATGCGATTTTGATGTTCCAGGGCTGAAGATGGAGAGGAAACATGGCGATGTGATTTGTGGGTGCGTGGTGAGCAGCTATTGCTGCGTTTGTGTAAAGCGAAAGGGAAAACAACAAGATGATTAGGGGGTTCTTTTTGTTTTGATGTAGTGCATTTTGATTTGAGGGTTTGTGATTGGAGCTAGAATGTGATTTGGGGCTTGAAATTTTTGGTTTATGGGACGTCAAAACAGAGCAAGATCTGGAAATTTTTCTGGGTTGTGCGTTGTATGTTTGTTGGACGATAGTTGAGCTTATTGGTTTTGTTCGCCTGAACTGAAATGAAGGAGGCTGAAAATGAAGAACGATGCTTGTTGGTCCGCGAAACAGAGAACAAACCAAAGAAGAGGGAGCAAAATATGAAGTTTTGGGATTCAAAATTCTGGTTTAATTTGGAAATTTTTGATGGTTGTTTGATGAACAAGAAGAATTGTGAAACGAGCTGAAATTGAAGAACATGTGCAGCTGGTCTGTGATTGAGAAGAAGAAGAAGAAGTTGAACGTAAATTTGGGGATTTTATGTTCGATTGTAATTCGAAGATGGTGAACAAAGAGAAGATTAGAGTTGTTGAACGTGAATTGAATCTTGAGTTGCTATAAATTCGTTTCAATGTGATTTGGTGATGCAAATGGCAAGAATGATTAAGAACAAGTGTGGGGTTTTGATAATGAAACAAGAAGAAGAGGACTGAAAAATCTAATTTTGAGTTTATGCATTCTATTGATGTGTGAATTGAATCTGCGAAGATGATGATCGAACAAGAAGATTGAAAAAGAGATTTTGCTATCTTTAATGGTTTTGTTGTTACTATTGAACGAAGAACGAAGTACGATAGCGGATTTGGATGTGAGTTCGTCGTTAGCGTCACTCGCACGAAGAAGACGACTTGAGGTAAATTTTGAACTTTTTATTTTAGATAATATGAAATTTTATTTTTATGGTTTTAGATGCAAAAATAAAATGAAATTTAAAATTTAGAATTTTATTAAATATTTTAGTAGAAATATCAATTTCAATACTTAGGAATTTTAATAATACTTAGCAAATTTAAAATCTTTTATAATAAAATAATAAAGATTTAAACACTAAAACTAAACTTAGGCTATCTGGAAGTCTTATTTTGTTCGTAATTAATTTATTTAACATATGAACAAATTATTTAAGTTATGGACACAAAAAGATCGAAGAACAGTAATTTTAGCAAACTTTGATATCTAAAGATGAATATTTTTCTTTAAAAAGAAAGAATGACTTAAGAATTTTTAGATGATTAATTAGTAATTTGAATCCTAGTTCAAATTTAGATATAAAAGTTCATTTTAAGTGGAATGAAAATTTATAAGAACTAAAAGAATTATTTCTGAAACTCATATTTAAGTTTTAAAATTTGAAATTATTTGCTCAGTGCTAAATAAATTATTTAGAAATGAATAAGTATTAGAACTTGAAAATTTATTACAAAGTTTTTAAATTTAATTTTAATTTAATGAAGTTCAGAGGACATAGAAATTATTTCATTAAAATATATAAAATTCTAGATTTTTGGAATAACTTTAAACTAGTTGAAAATCAATATTTGGACTTTATAATTATCTGAGAAATCATTTAAGCTTTAAGAATAATTTTATTAAGTGATAAATTTCAGATTCTCGCATTTTAGAATATTGGGTATCTCGACGGAAAGCAAGGGAGCCCTGAAAATCTTCGGAATCAGGTGGGCATGGCTTCCTTACTCATATGTATCATATGGATTTAAGATTCAAAACATTTGATTGAATAGTTCTAGGTTATTAGAATCTTGTTAGGAAATTAACTAAAATTGTTTGGCTTATGTGAATGATGTGTGATGTTTGATGAATTATTTAATCCATGCGTACTTAGTTCATGACATGATCTTGCATTTAGATTTACTCAATTATGGCATGCATGACTAGGAACATATGCATTTAGATCTTATTGTTCACTCATGCATCTTACCATGTTAACTTGCGTGAATAGTTTAAATTATTTTCCTAGTAAATGGTATGATGCTTTATGTGATGGAGACTGTTTGTAAAACTAAAATAAGATGATGACTTATTAAGAATCCACATACTGGTGCGATTGTTGAGCCTGAAGCGGATCGAGGTGACATCTCCTATATGTTATTGCTTGAGATTGTCGAACCACAAGGCGGATCGTAGGTATTCTCAATCAGAGCTGACTGTAACAGCTCGAAGTCTTTGGGAGACGGTATGAGTTGCGATAAGTACACTCCTTTAGAATGTGACTCCGATAGGTAACCGACCTTAGGTGTTACCTAAGATTTGTGTTGATGCAGATCACGAGGAATACCGAGAGGCATCTCAACCCTCTTCTGGTCTTAGACTACAACTAAAACCAAATGAAAGTTTGAAACGTCTAATGTTTAAAAGTGTTTGTAATGTTTTGGATTGAGTCTATATAATGATCCACTGGGCGTTCGAGCTCACTTCCACTTTATTTTTCAGGTACATCTGGACATAGAGTATGCTAACTTACATTAGAAGACTCACAGTTTAATTTGATGCCTCATTGGGGAGGACGTATGGGATAGGAGACTTGGAGGTCATGTTTTATGTACTTTTACTGGATTGTTTCAATATGTTTATGTTGATTTGAACCTTGGTTTATTTTATCTTTAAATAACTTCTCTTGTTTAACAATTTTGGTTTTAATAATAGTCTTTAAAGTCATTCCGCTGCATTGTTTATGAATTATCTTGAGAAATCCAGTGAATGTATTGAGAAATTATTTTTATTCTTTTGTTTTGTATAAGAAATTTGTCCAGACATTGACTTGAGAACTAATGGTTATGAACTGAATTTTAAAGAAAAAGATGTTGATAGAAGAAAAATTTAAGTAGCATCTCGATTTTCAACAGGCAATGATCCACATGTGAAACGGCACGTAAACGGAGGTCCGGTTGAAAATTGGGGTGTTACAATATTAAATTAGTATTATGCCACGTATGAATTTGATTGCATGACATGATCTAAGTGATTGCAACATGATTAATGATTTGTTAGCATTATTGTATGCTTACATGCATTGAAATGTTGAGAATAATGGTGCAGGCTAGTAGTAACTAAATAAACTTAATTAAAATTCTAACCACGTATCGACGCGACGATACAGATACTATGGTAGTAGTTTGGTATGATCATGGGTATTTTCCCACCTTAGGCAGGTCCTATGCTACGGTAGCAATATTTTCCCACCCTAGGTGGGGCGTTACTTCTAAGAGCTTGGACACAGGGGAATACCAAGGAGATTCCTTTTGGTCTTAACACCAACATAAGTGATTGAAGTGTTTGAAATACCTAATGAATTTTAATTGTTTGTATGTTTCATGTCCTAATTTTAATAATGTTTGAGATGTGTTGTACACGATTCACTGGGCTCTTGAGCTCACCCTACTAATGTGTTTTTCAAGTAATCACTGAAGACACTTGTGCTAACAAGTTAAGGAACCAAATTTTGTAGTTCAAATATACCTTTCAACAGGTGAGGTATAGGAGTAAGAGTCCATTTAACATTTTGGTTTGTAAGGCACGAGACCCACATTGAAATTATGTTTGTTTGTTTTGTTTATTGACTTTGGTCATGGGGCCAGGTATTAGTTTATTAAATCATTTGAACTCAGGCCATGGGGTTAGAGTATTTGTCCTTTATAAGTTTATTTATATTACTTCTAGTTGACATGCCATCCTTATGTTAAATCATGAATGATATTATTGTTTATGTTTCTGCACCTTGATGTTCTAATGGGATGGCTATGAAAAAAAGAATAAAAGTAATGTCCAAATTCTCGAATATTGAAAATGGGAGTGATTACACGCTTGACTTGATTCCATCCCAAGGTGAGAAATAAAGACACCCAGTTAGCAGCATTGGTGATAGGATTTGTGGGCCAGGGTGTCACAGCCTCATCCCCCTTGCTTGGCTCCCTATATGGATAATAGTTGCTGCGACGCCCCACCACCCCCTACTGGTGATGATGACGATGAAGAGGATGGAAACGATGTTGCAGTCGGTGGTGTCGACGATAATGATTTCATCCCTAAGATTGAGTTATTTGGATAAGAAGCCTCATACTTATGTTTTACTTTTTTGTGGATGTATATTTTTTGTTATGCTACTGAACTTACAACGTATGCACATGCTACTTATTTTTATTGATCTCATTTACCTATTCTACTGGCGTGCCTTATTGTGTACTTATTAACCTTACTGGCCACTTGTTGGTTCCATGCATGTTTTTGAGAGCAAGTATATTTAAGAAGCTTGTGTGTCAGTGTGTCATCTCCTTGTCTGTGTATGTCATAGTGAAGTGTGCCCGAGGACAAGGCACAGTCTAAGTATGGGGGTGTGCATTAAACAAAAATCTTCTTCAATTTTAGGTTTTGTTTCTTTTATTTGCATATTATGTGTTATATTATTTCTAAACTGCTTAGTTATAGGCATATCACATAATATTATTGAAATTTTGTCATATAGATAGCATGATCATCTATTTAGCTTTAGGACATGAGCATATAGAGCACATTAGTGTCATTTAGACTAGATCCATGCCATATTTTTGAAAGTTTTCACTGAGTGACCTATGAGATTTGAAATTCCTCTGGTGTGATGAGATAAAGAGCTAAGGTATTTTCAAATAGTTCGTGTGCTTGGTTTGTCCAAAATTTAACTTTGACAAATCTCTTTAGTTTTAGGTAAATTGAGAATCTAAAAACTAAAGAAAGTGAAGAATAGAAACCAAAAAACAAGTCGAGAGAATCTTCTATTGACTCGTGAAATAATCAAATCCATTTTGAACACTACTTTGGCAAGACTCAAGGAGGGAAAGGATGTAGGCCATCATTGTTTGAGTTTTAGCCAAAAGGCTGGTCCCAATACTTAATAATCCTTTGTCGCCAATTTTGAGACTTGAAGCCTATTTTCTTGTAATTAATCTAAACAATATATAAATATTTTATCCTGGCATGCATATCTCAATTGTAATCTATTTGTGTGCACTCATGGTTATAATAATGTTTACTCTTATGATGTGAAAGAAGAGGGAATGCTAACACTGAAATACATATTTTTCAATTTTGCTTTTGTTAAAAAAAAAGAAAAAAGAAAGAAAAAGTTATATTCATTTAGTATTTTAGTATTGTTAATGGAAGTTGAGCTTCCTACTTTTGTATGAGTGTATATATGGGTACTACTTAAAGTACAACTAAATCATAAGTTTGGGGGAGCTATGAAAATAAGGTTTAGGCCATGAATAGAGAAAAAGAAAACAAAGGAGTATATAGAGTGGATCAAGTTATAAGGAGGAATCAAACAAAATGTGTTGTTATTATTGTTATGAGTGTGCATTTGAGTTAGAATGAAAAATCCTATCAAACTTATACCTAGAGCCAGGCCACGTTATAACGTAAAAGAAAGACAATTGATCTTAACTATAGGTTGACCTAATTAGAGGAGAGAAGAGAGCATTGAGAGGGTTTGTGTGCTTAGGTATGAGAAGAGGATTTCTATGAGTGGGATGGTAATTGCAAATCACCTAGAAGGTTTAGGAGGACTGAGATACTAACACAAGGGAGTGAAGTTCAGGAACAAGGGAGGATGGACTAAAAATCTAAACAATGAGAATGACCTAAGGGATTTGTTAGTGAATCACATGCTATAAGAATGGAAAAGGGAGGTCACAATGATGAGTGAAAGAAAATTTAACTTCATATGGTATGGTGTTTAAGTTTTAGGATTGAGTCATTGTTCGAGTATGAATAATAGTTTAAGTTTGAGGGTTTTTGTTAGTTGCATTGCATACTAACTATATACGAGGTATTTTATATTTGTTTTACTTGGATTTAGGTAGTAGATAGAGTGTATTTACTTATAATTAGGTATATAAGCATTTGTAGTTGCATGATAATTATGTGTTTAGAGAATTTCAATATAGTTTCTGTGCATTTCTATCTGTGATTTAATGCTAGGGACAGGATCTTAGTGGCGTGTGCAGGTTCAGGATAGATGGAAACAAGTGCACTAAAGAAAAAAGATGAAAAAGGCTCAAATTGATGGATTTCAACTTACTACTATGGTAGAGTAACATATTACCATGATAATAGGAGCACGAACAGGGTGATAAACAGATAGAACGTTACCATGGATCAGTACCGAGGTATCTAGAATAGGACACAATGCAAAAAAAGCATTATCGTGGTAACTAGAGAGGAAATATATCTGATGAAGCATCACAATGGTGCGGTACCGTGGTAACATCAAGATGAGTCAAATTTTGTGACTTACGCGAATTTGTGATTATTGGCACTACCATGGTTAATTACTACGGTAGTACAATTAAGATATAATTTTTGGGTTTTATAATTTGATTTTTAAGTGTTTTTGATGGCCAGAGCACAAAGAAGAGAACAAAGATAAAGAAGATGAAGAACAAGATCTAATCATTGAGTATGCTCTTTGATTTGTTTAATTCTAGCTGTTTTGAACTTTATATGATGTTTGGCTAAGCAATTTATATTTCTAGGATGTAAATTTTGATTATAGGAACCTTTGATTTTTATTTTGATTAATCTATTCTGAGGTATTATTTTACAATTTGTGTGATTATCACTTTTTATTCAGTAGCCACAAATATATTGATTTCAAATTTTTAAACTAACTCGAGAGAGAGGTTTAACAATTGGATAATCAAAGTATAAACCTAGAAGGATTAATAGATTAAGAGGTTGTTAATTCTATAGGAGGTTGAATTTAATTATAGTGTTTAATGCATTAGTTTGTTAACTATACGCCTCGAGAGGGGGCATTAGGGAACATAACTAATAGGTACTAAGGAGCCTCGAAGTAGGGTATAATGGTAAGTGCCATAACCTACAGAAACTAAAATTAAATTAATTGAAATAAGAATTAAAAGAGAATACATGATATTTTACTATGCTAGAATCCTAATTGATATAGTTTTAAAACCAACACTCATTTGTTTTCAATTTGAATTTAGTTTAAAACATTCAAACTTTAATTTCGAGCCTTTTATATTGAAACTAAATTGAGATTCGAGATTATTAGCCATAAATCATTCCTTGATGACGATATTTGATATCTTACCTTATATTACTATTACGATCATGTACACTTGCAATGATCCCAACATATGGTTACCCTCCTTTTTGGAGAATCTATCTGTGTTCGTGTAACACCCCAACCTCTGTATCTTTAATCAGTGTACATGGTCATCGTTCTCTTAACAGTGCACTTAACGAAATGACGGGTCGGGTCGGTGCTACATTACAAGTGACACACACTTGTTCTTTTCTTTTCAATATCTCATGCCTTTGAATAACAATTCAAGAATATAAAATTTTCACTTTAATATCAAGGCAAATTAAAAGATATAAAGAAATTCAAACTATTTTATTCATAATCGAAATTGAAAGTACTAAACTCTTAAAAAAAACTAATAGTTACAACGGAAGACTTCAAAATACTTTTCAGTAGAAAAGTATAAAAACTTTGGGCAACATGCCCTAAAAATTCTAAAAAATATAATACTATAGACACTTTCAAAGAAACTATCTATGTTCAACTGCTCCATAGATTTCATGTTCCTGGAAAATAAGAAACGAAGAGTGAGCACATAGCCCAGTGGATCCTTTTTGAACAACCATATTTCATATTCAAACTCATAACACAATCATAATTCAAACACTTGCAATCATTAGGCGTTTCAAACAACAATTTGTTCAAGTCAAGTCTCAAACCAAAAAAGGTTTTTAATCCCTTGATGTTCTTAACTAAGTAAATAGGGCCCACTCGTCATCAACCCGTTAGTGGCACGTGTCAACATCAACCCATTATACATGTGACCCACCAGTGGTACACGACCCTCAAGTACTTAAGTCTGAAAACTATATGACCTATTTCATATAAAAAGAACATCCATAGTGTCACCTTGACCACTATGATGGTATGTGGTTATTATTACCATTGTCTTTGATTAATTCTTATATCATGATCTCATAAAATAAACTTCAGAATATGAAATTAAACTAAAATTCAGAATATACACAGTCCATTCATGATACACTCATAAAACATGCATCATACTTTAATTTAAAAACCTAAGCATAAAATAGTCATGACATAGATGATGTGATTGCTTAAACATAAATCAAAATTGAAATACTAAAATAAACATTTAAAATTCTATAACTGAATTTGAAAACCTTTGAATTCAATGAAAAACACACAACAATGAGCATGCCATGAATTTAAATAAGAATAGTAAGGGGTTCTAGAAATCACTTCCACCTTGTGACGCTTTCTTCTAGAATTCCAGCAGCAATTTCCCCCACGTATTAGTGCCAATGAAGATCGCCCAACTTAATTTCTCAATTCGAGTGAAGAACTTTTCACACACACAAGAAGGGGAGATGGGAAGAGGTGCCAAGAAGAAGGCTTAGAGAAAACAAGAGAAAAATTCAACTCTTATTTTTCTAATGAATGAAACTGAGAGACTAGGGGGGTTTATATAGGTTTTCAAAGGGAGAAAATTAAAAAGTTTTGAGTTTTTCTTTGAATAAAACACCCCAATTCTTCGTATTTTCATACTTTCTAATTTTTGGAGCAAAATGAAAATTTTTCAAATTTTAGAAATAATTTTCGGATTTAGAAACCTATTTTTCATAATTTTTTGGATTTTTTGTGATTTTTTGGAAATTTTTCGTATTTTAATATTGGATCCTTTAATCTCAACCGTCAGATTAATCTCGAATCCATCAATGAAAATTAGAGTCTTCGATATGGACCGTTGGATTTTCCTTGAAAACATCAACGATTGCGATCAATCCAAAATGACTTCAATCTAGACCGTTAGATTTTCCTCAAGCGTAGCACGATTTTGCGATCAACTACGTGGCTTTGATCTGGACCGTTGAATGATCCTCGATCACAGCACGGTTCGTGATTAACCAACACGGCTTTGATCTCGACCGTTGGATGATCCTCGATCACGGTGTGTAGATCTCAGTTTGCGATCAACGAACTCGATTCTAGCTGCACGATCATCCTCAAGTTTCGTATGTGGATCTTTGTTCGTTTGATCTCTGTTAGTTGGGCAATTTTTTGCCAAATGACCCTTCTGTTTGCATACAAAACATAATCCTAGCCTCTTAGCTTCTTCCCTAGACTCGTCTTTGTTCTGCCTCTGTTTCTGTGGAGCCTTCACTTTTGCTTTTCTTCTGGGTTCCTTGTTGGTCCTTTCCATTTTCGTTCCGCTTATTCTTTCCTCTCAACCTTTGTTCCTGGTTGAGCTCTTGCTCCAAAATTAGGGCCCGTTCAACAACTTCCTTGTAGGTTCGGAGGCCCAATGTTATGATGACCTTTCGGATCTCGATCTTGAAACCTTGTGCAAATCTATTGGCTTTCATTCTTTCTTCCCGGATTAGTTCTTTAGAAAATTTGGCCAGCTCACTAAATTTCCTCTCTTATTCAGATACTGTGAGATCCCTCTGGTGGAGCTTTTGCAAATCTAGCAGCATCTTCTTCTGTCTTTCATCTTCCAGGTCTTCTGGATTCCTTTGACGTTCCTGAGGTACTGGTGCTGGGACTTGAACTAGAATAGGCTCAGGTGCTTGAAGCTGAGGAGCCACCTGAGGGATTATTTGTGGAAGTGTCCTTCTCAGTTGATCTAGTACCCTCTGTGACATTTCATTCATCATGGCTTCCATTCGTGCCTCCATCCTAGTAGGCAGTTCCTGCTCTTGTTGTTTAGTCTCCTCAGAGGTGGTGGATCGAGTTACGTACCTCCTAGTTCCAGCCATTTACTTGTAAAATTGAGCAGAGTGTCAGTATGTGTCAAATATTTGTACTATCATGACTCTAGATTTATGTTTCTAGGTTCTCAATTTGTTTAGTGGCCTAAAGTCTTTCTTCTATGTTCTTTTCATGCATGGGTACAGGATTTGGTCTCAAAGCAAATAAACAGTAAAACATGCATATCACACAATCATACAATCAAGCTAGCACAGCAAGGTTCCAAGCTTCTACCTAAGCTTTCAGGTTCAAGTGTCTTATACCACTATACCCCTTCCACTTAGGTTTTCACTCATAACAGAGCCACACCCAAACAATTTCGTAAATCGCTCAATAACTAAAGTTTTCGAGCCCACTATATTCAACCGTCCCATACTAGCAACCATAGAGAAACCCGTTCTGCTAGAGTTACTGATCATTCACCACACATGGTCCATCATTCTCCAAGTCTAGGCTTTCTCCATAACCCTGAATTTCTATGCATCCCATACTACATAGAAACCGAAAATTATACAAGCTTTCTGGTCTCGTCTCCTGATCAAACAATTTTTTGTTTTCACACAAGTTTAAGTTTCTAGCCTATGTCCTAGAGTTTTATGCTTTTGATCCACTATGCCACTCATGGCTACACCCGTTTCTACTTAAGGTCTTTTCTCTAGACCTAGGGTTCGGTTCTGGTTAACTTACAACCCCTGTCTGGCCAAGATACCACCTTTGGCATCTTTTTCGACTTCTAATCAATTCTTTGCCCTAATTTTTCACCTTATAATTTTCTTTTATCAAAATAAGAGTGTTCTTCAACTCCGATTACTCATATAAGCTAGTAGGACAACCTCCAGATCGGGCAGCGAGATCGAAGTCTGCTTAGCAACCGCGCTTTCTAGGGTAGGATAACCTACCCCTCTTTCAATGTTTAACTTTACTCGGGACAAGGCTTACCCACTATCTGCTCAACTTGTAGTCTTTGTATCTGTTAGTTGCATAGCAGACTAATTATATTTTAGGTATTTTATGTATAATATGCATTAGTGTAATAGAAAATTTAGAGTATTTGCTTATGTTTAGTATAATATGCATTTAG
>JAJIYU010005081.1:0-23126 GCA_030144865.1 Tinospora cordifolia
GTAGTATTCACATGTATTTGTGCAAACACACACCTTTTTCATACCCATATTAACCTATATGTGTATTTATACTTTATTTTTTATTTATTTAATTTACTAAACCTTAATTTTCTATTTAATTATCAAATTAAGGTTTTATTTGTTTAATTTCCACTATATCTCAAATTTATTTTATTTTTCAAGTGCCAACCCACCATTTGCACCCAAAATTTCTTAAAATCTTTGAAATTAATTTATTTGAAATTATTTGACAAAATTTTGGGGTATTACATCCAATAATCCTCTGAAATCAATCGACATTCACATCACAGCATAAGAGAGTGTACTTATCGCGATGTCATACCGTCTCCCAAAGGCTTAGAGCTGTCATAGTCAGCTCTGGGTGGGAACACCTATGATCTGCCTTGTAGCTCGACAATCTCTAGCATTGGCATATAGGAGATGCCACCTCGATCCGCTTTAGACTCGTCAGTTGTACCAGTACGTCGATTCTTAATAAACCATCGTCTTATTTTAGTGTTATACATAAGCCATTTCATTCATGCAAAACATCATGTATATCATGGAAATAAATCAAAGAATGCAGGCCATTTATATGCGTAAATAATGAAGCCTAACTGCATGATTTCATATTAATGCATGCTATAAATAAACAAGACACAAATTAAATAAATCATCCATCATTTAGTCACGCTAAACAATTCAATACATTTCCTAACAAAATTATAGTAATCCTAGAACTAGTCAATCAAATGTTTTGAATCTTAAATCCATATAATACAGATGAGCAAGGAAGTCACGCCCACTTGGTTCCAAAGATCTTCAAAGCTTCCTTGCTTTCCGGCAAGATGTTCAACACTGTAATTGCGAAAATCTGAAATTCAATACTCAATAAAATTATTCTTAAGTTTAAATGATTTCTCAGATAATAAGTATAAAGTCTAATTATTGATTTTTCAACTAGTTTAAAGTTATTCTAAGATTCTAGAATTTTGTACATTCTAATTAAAATATTTTTAAGTCTTCAAATTTTTCTTAGTTTAAATTTACAATTTTAATAATTTGCTCACAAACTTTTTCGTGGAATTAAATTTCTAATAACTTAGTCTTTACAATTTGAATAATTTATTGATATCATAGTTAATTTAATTACGAACAAAATAAGACTTCTAAATGTTTTAAGTTTATTATTTTCTTATAAAAGACTCTTAAGCTCCCAAGGTTTTTTTTTTTCATGTCTTTATCTAATTTAATTTATTAAGTCGTAACTTATCCTTATTTAAAGATTAATTAATTTAATTTTATTAATTTAATTAATCCTCATGTTTCATAATTAATAACTAGTCTCACATTGAATTTATTTAATTTGAATCATTAAATAAATTTTTTAAATTATTTATATTTATTTATTATTATTATTTTGTTCTATTTGAATAAAAGAATTCTCGTATTTATTATTTACATGTAGATTCTAAATAAAATTAGATTTTTAATATTTGAAACTTTAAATTTTCTAAGCTTTGATATTCATATTCTAAGCATTTTAACCTAATTCATAAGCATTAGATTTAATATTTTCACCGAAATCTTTAATAAAGTTTTAAATTTTAAATTCCACTTTGGTTTGGCATCTATAATTAACTAAAAATAAATTTTATACTATTCTAGAATTAAAAATCACAATTTTACCTTGCATCATCTTTGTTACGCGATCGACCCTCCAACGAGGGCCCGCACCAAGATTTTCAAACTAAAACGATGCACAAATGGAATTCCAACCCAGAAGTTGTGCATCGTTTCCTCTGTTTCTTTAACAGACAAACAACCAGCAATTGTCACAAAATCCCATCATCAGGTCTCCACGGACTAGCAATAGTAACAAATTTTCTGGTCATTTTCACTCTTTATTTCTGTTCTTCACCAATTCCACACCTATTGAAATCAACCACCACGGCTTGCAGGTTATCTCCCTTATCCAAAAATGCACCAACACTGCAAAATTGTTTTCATCGTCCTCATTCATCACGTTCACAACTCCAAAATTACACACACACACGTATCCCGGTTTGAAGCTACAACATACACACACACCAGTTCACGGCAGCTCCAATCACACCCCTTCCTTTGTTCATCAACTTCCCTCGTCTCTGCCTTCTCTGTTTCCTTCTTCTGTTTACGTTCTTTTTTTTTTTTTTTTTTTTAATGTAACGGTGCAGTAGCTGCTCATCTTCTTCTCTTTTGTTCGTCACGCAACCAACTGTCCACAAACACCAACCTTCGTTCGGTAGCAACAACAGCATCCACCGCAGCAGCATCAACTGAGCAGTTTTGCTCTGCCTCCATCTCCGTTCTCTGTTCAATGCTTCACCTCACACCAACCTGGAATTTCCATGATCAGCAGCAAGAGCGTCCAGCAGCAGCCATTTTTCTTCATCTTCGTTCGGCAGAAGAGAACAGTGGCAGTGGTAGCAGCAATACACTATAACTCCCTGTTTTTGGTTCTTTCCCTGTTCTTCACTAACCAACACACCGTCTTGAAACGCCGAATCATCCAACCAGTCACCCTGTTCATGCTGTCCGTGAGTTGCAGCAACAGCAACCCACACGGCGATCAACAGCAGCGCTGCGATCTTGTTCTTCACGCCAGGATTTCAGCAGCAGCTGAATGCACCTCTCGGCCCTCAAAACCAGCAACCAGAATTTTTTTCTGGTTTTGTTCTTCGTTCATTCACTCCATCACAGAGACAAACAGCAGTTACCTCTTCTTTTCTTCGTCTTGCATCTTCTTCTTCTCGTTCCTCTGTTTTTCTTCTTCGTTCGGCCGCTGGGAGCAACAGCAGCAGAAGCAGCTGCTGCACCTCCATTCTCCCTTCCTCTACTCGTCCAGCTCACCCCCTGTTCCTCTGTTCTTCTTCTCTCGTTTGATTTCCCTCTTTTCTATTTTGATCTACTGCCAGCTAACGTTAGCTTGGCTTCTTCCTAAATCTCGGATCGACCAGAAAATTCGAGATCACCCTCCTCTCGGCTGTCTTCTTCAACAAGCCCAGCGCCAAACCAGACTTCTCTGGTTTGGCCGAAATTTGTTTTTTTTTTTTTTTTTTTTTCTAACATATGTATATTCAAATACTTATATATATATATATATTTTAATCTCTATTGATGTGTATATTTGTTTTTCCTTTTCTATTTGATGTGTATATTCATATATATGCTAATCATCTTAATGTATATATATATTCCTTAGTATAAGCTTTATACGATTATGCACATTTTAATCTTTTAATTGTTCCAATTATGTTATGCTTATTATAGGTGTATATATGTTATCATGTTATTATTTTTCATTACTATGTTTGCAAATCGATGAAATTCTCTAATACCACCTTTCATCATATATATTATGTTATTATTATTCTTATGTTTTTTTTTTTTTTCCAATCACACCATATTTCGATCACTCCAGATTAAATTTCCTTTCGTTAACCAATAAATAATCTTCCAATTCATTTATTTATTATTATATTTTTTTTTTCATGTATTTATTTCGATCGAGTGATTTAATTTCATTTTCGCATCACTCACGCCTTCGCGTGAGCGCGAGCGAGCTATGAAATAATTTAATTACCCCTAAGCATAGTCTACATTTGTATTTAAATTGTACATGGTTTAAATTCATTTATTATCATTCATCTTATGCTCACTCACGACGTGGCATGATTACGAAGTTACGGGGTGTTACAATATCTTACCTTTCTATGGCTATGATGTAATCTTGGGGATGGATTGGTTATATCAGTACTAGGCCTAGATAGATTGTCCTAAGAGATAGGTAACCATAACATTACCTTCTGGGGAGATCTTTAAAATCAATGGGGATATGCGGGGACTACCAAAAAGTCCAACCCTTGCCTTGCTGAATTGTTTGAAGCAGACGGATGAATTCGAGGAACTCTCTGAAGAAGAACCTACTGACTGGAAGAATATTCACGACCTAGCTGTTGTTAGTGAGTAGGAGGATGTGTTCCCAAATGACTTACCTAGACTACCACTAGCAAGGGAGTTAGAGTTCAAGATTGAACTTCACCCTAGAATCAACCCTATAGCCATATCTCCTTATAGAATGGCGAACTTAGACTCAACTGGACGAAGTCAAGGAGAAAGGTTTCCTCAGGTCAAGTCAATCACCCTGGGGAGCCCCAGTATTATTCGTGAAAAAGAAGGATGGTTCCTTGCGACTGTGTGTCGACTATCGGAAGTTGAATCAAGCTACAGTAAATAATAAATATCCTTTACCAAGAATTGACGACCTATTTGATCAATTACGAGGAACTACTCATTTCTTTAAAATTGATCTTAGGTCAAAATATCATCAGTTGAGGATTTGAGAGTCTGACATCCACAAAATAGCCTTTAGAACAAGATATGGATACTTCGAGTTCACTATGATGCCCTTTGGTTTGACCAATGCCCCGACAGCCTTCATGGATTTGATGAACTAAGTGTTCAGACAGTACCTTGACTAATTTGTAGTGGTATTCGTGGATGATATCCTAATCTACTCTAAGCCAGAAGTTGAGCAACTAGAACACTTGAAGATCATACTAGAAACTCTTAGAAGAAACTAGCTATATGCTAAATTCAGTAACTGCGAGTTTTGGATGGAAACTGTCAAGTTCCTAAGCCACATTGTATCAGCAAAAGGCATCTCTGTAGATCCAAAGAAAGTGGAAACCGTTATGAAATAGAAACAACCCAAGATAGTAACAGAAATCAGAAGTTTCTTGGGCTTGGCAGGCTACTACAGAAGGTTCATTAAGGACTTTTCCAAGTTGGCAGAACCTATGACTAAATTGACCAAAAAAGGAGTTAAGTTCTAGTGGGATGAGAAATGTGAACAATCATTCTAAGAACTGAAAACAAGATTGACTACGGCTCCTGTTCTAGTCACACCAAATCTTGGTGTTACTTACATACTCTATACTGATGCTTCACTGAGTGGGCTTGGAGCAGTTTTGATGCAGGAAAGACAAGTAGTCTCTTATGCTTTGAGACAACTAAAGGTCCACGAGAGAAATTACCCTATTCACGACCTAGAGCTAGCGGCCATTGTGTTTGCCCTTAAGATTTGGAGACACTACCTTTATGGGGACAAATTTGAGTTGTTTTAAGATCACAAGAGCTTGAAGTACATCTACATCCAGAAGGAGTTGAACCTCAGGCAGCAGAGATGGATGGAATCTTGAAAGACTATGATTTTCAACTACACTACCATCTGAGGAAGGCCAATGTAGTGGCTGATGCTTTAAATAGGAAGTTCAACAAACAGGAGGAAGAAAAAGGTCAAATGTACCAGTTGATTGAAGATTTTAGGTTGGGTGTAAACCTTAACGAAAAAGAAGCCTATCTTTACAATATGTCTTGCCAACCGGACCTATTACATCAGATTAGGGATGAATAGAAGCAAGACAAGTGCCTTGCTCAACTAATCAAAGGAATCATGCAAGGAAAGCATACTGACTTCAAAATGGATGCTAAAAACATCCTAAAGCTCAGGGAAAGGATATGTGTACCTCAGTAGGGACAGAGCAAGCAGGTCATACTTGATGAAGCTCATCAGACTAAGTATATCATGCACCCTGGTGTGGATAAGATGTTACAAACCACTCCCAATCACTGAATGAAAGTAGGATAACATTGCCATGGACTTCGTCAGTTGTTTACCCAGGAACCAAAAAAGAGAAGACAATGTTTGGGTGATAGTGGATCGTCTCACCAAAGTGGCTTACTTCTTGCCAATCGAATCCACAGACCAAGTCAGCAAGCTGGGACAAATCTATGTGAAAGAAATCATTAGACTTCATGGTGTACCCAAGACTATCATGTCTGGCAAAGACTCACGCATCACTTCACAAGTTTGGCAGAGTCTTCAGAAGGAGATGGGTACTAAGTTCACCATGAGTACAATGTTTCACCATCAGATGGATGGTCAGTCAGAGAGAGTTATCCAAATTTTGGAAGATATGTTGAGGTCTTGTGTTTTAGATTTTAAGGGGAATTGGAGCAAGTACTTACATTTGGTAGAGTTTTCCTATAACAACAGTTATCAGGCAAGCATAAAAATGGCTCCTTTCGAAGCTCTCTTTGAAAGACCCTACATATCACCTACCTATTGGGCTGAACTTGAAGATCAAGTATTAACTGGGCCAGACATGGTGGAAGATACAAGCAACCAAGTCAAATTAATACAAAAGAGACTGACTACTGCACAGAGTCGTCAAAAGAGCTACGTAGACAAAAGAAGAAGATCATTAGAGTTCCAAGTTGGGGACAAAGTATTTCTGAGGATTAGTCTTCAGGAAGTCATTAAAAGGGAAGTTATCTCCAAGGTTTGTTAGACCCTTTGAAATACTTAGAAGAATCGGGGAATGTGCTTATGAGTTGGACTTACCAATCCGGATGACTTTAGCACATAACGTATTCCATGTATCCATGTTGAAAAAATACGAACTTGACCCCTCTCACATCATTCACTGGGAGGAAGTGAATATTCAAGATGATGTTACCTACGAGGAAACAACGGTCAGAATCCTTGACTACAAGTTATAGAATCTAAGAACAAAGCATATCCCATTAGTGAAGGTGCTATGGAAACACCATGGGGTAGAAGAAGTCACGTGGGAACTCGAAAGCGAGATGAAGACCAAGTACCCACATCTATTCATAATGAATACCTAAATATGTACAAATTTCAAGGAAATTTTTTTTCTAAGGAGGGTAGGTTGTGACATCAAAAAAAGTTCGTATGAAATTTGAATGTTTACTTAAAAAATTATACGGAATTGACGAATGAGAATTTTGGCAAGTCATAGTTGACCCAAATGTGGAATAAAAATCAATTTAGTGGATTTTTGGAAGAAATATAATGTATATTATGGGATATCATAGCAAAAAATACAAGGATACGTGTACTTTTTGATGAAAACAGGATTAAAAAGTCAATTGGGATCGAGATTTGGCAAAAATCCAAAAAGAAAGCAAGAAATTTGGCTGAAAAATAAAAAAATAAACTTAAAATACATGCTACGGTCCAAAAACAATTTGCCAAAATCCAACGAATGGGATTAAAACCAAAACAAACGCTCGGGTGCATTTGATCATCAAAATCCAACGGCTAGAGATCTTCGTATGAAACTCAAGGATGATCATGCGGCCATAATCGAATTCGTTATTCGCAAAATCAGATCCGCACATTGCAATCGAGGATGATCCGGGGTCGAGATTGAAGCCGCGTTGAGAGAATGTGAACAGTGCTACGCTCGAGGATCATCGAACGGTCCAGATCAAAGCCATTTTGGATTAATCGCGATTGTTGATGCGCTCGAGAAAAGTCCAACGGTCCAGATAAAATTCAAAATTTAAAATACAAAAATTACCAAAAAAATAACGAAAAATACAAAAGAAAATTCAAAAATTCTGAAAAATAGTTTCTAAATTTTGAAAATTATTTCTAAAATCAGAAAAAAATTCGAAAAATACTCATTTTGCTCCAAAAATTAGAAAGTATGAAATTAGGGAGAATTAGGGTGTTTTATTCAAAGAAGAATACAAAACTTTCTAATTTTCTCCCTTTGAAAACCTATATAAACCTCCCTAGGCTCTCAATTTCATTCATTCCAATAATAAGAGTTGAATTTTCCTCTTGTTTTCTCTAAGCTTATTCTTGGCACCTCTTCCCATCTTCCTTTCTTGTGTGTGTGAGAAGTTCTTCTCTCAAATTGGGGAAATAAGTTGGGCGATCTTCATTGGCACTAGTACGTGGGGGGAATTGCTACCCAAATTCCAAAAGAAAGCATCACAAGGTGGAAGTGGCTTCTAGAACACCCTTCTGTTCTTATTTAAATTGATGGCATGCTCATTGTTTGTGTATTTTTCACTGAATTCAAAGATTTTAACTTCAATTCTAGAATTTTAAATGTTTATTTCAGTATTTCAGTCTTGATTCATGTTTGAGCAATCATATCATCCATATAATGTTAGTATCATGCTTAAGCTTTTAAATTAAAGTATGATACATGTTTTATGAATATATCATTAATTGACTATGTATATTTTGAATTTTAGTTTGATTTCATATACTAAAGTTTATTTTATGAGATCATGATATGAGAATTAATCTATAACGATGGAGATAATAACCACGTACCATCATAGTGGTCAAGGCGACACTATGGATGTTCTTTTCATATGAGTTAGGTCATATGGTTTTCAAACCTAAGTACTTGAGGGTCGTATACCGCTGGTGGGTCACCATGTGTAACGGGTTGATGCCGACATATGCCACTAACGGGTTGATGCCGACATATGCCACTAACAGGTTGATGCCGAGTTGGCCCTATTTACTTAGTTAAGAACATCAAGGGATTAAAGGCCCTTTTGGTCTGAGACTCGACTTAAACAAATTGTTGTTTGAAATGCCTAATGATTACAAGTGTTTGAATTATGATTGTGTTATGAGTTTGAATATGAAAGATGGTTGTTCAAAATGGTCCACTGGGGTATGTGCTCACTCTTCCTTTCTTATTTTTTAGGAAGATGAATACATGGAGCAGCTGAATATAGATAGTTTCTTGGAAAAAGTCTATAGCATTATATTTTTTAGAATTTTTGGGGCATGTTACCCAAAGTTTTTATGCTTTTCTACTAAAAAGTATTTTGAAGTCTTCCATTGTAACAATTAGTTCTTTTTGAAGAGTTTAGTACTCTCAATTTCTATTATGAATAAAATAGTTTGAATTTCTTTATCTTTTAATTTGCCTTGTATTTATTGAAAATTTTGTATTCTTGAATTTTATACAAAGGCTCGAGATATTGAAAAGAAAAGAACAAGTGTGTGTCACTTGTAATGTAGCACCGACCTGACCCGCTATTTTGTTAAGTCCACTGTCAAGAGAACAGTGGCAATGTACACTGCTTAAAAGATAAGGGGGGTGGGGCGTTACACTTCAAAAATTGATAGGCATCATTAAGCATAGTGCGCCAATGAAACCCACTCTAAGAACACACCAAGCAGTTTTATGGTGACTATAATGGCCACTGCAAGGGGAGGCATGACAATCATGAAGGACCTTTTGAATTTTGTCTTCAAGAAATGTAGGGATGAATAAATTTATCAGCACATCATTGGTAAAGGTAAGGATCATCCCATAAACAAAACTTAACTTCATCTGTGAAGCGCTTAAGCTGAGCACTTGATATATCTAGTGGAGCTTTACCCATTGCTTGGTAGTTAGCAAAGTCAACATAACATAGTGGACGTTTTAGTATAGTCAGAAGCTGCTCATCAAGGAACAATTCAGTGACACATATGGGGTTGTTAGCAGTGTCTTCAAGGAAAGGAGAGAGGTGGTCGGCTACCATATTCTTTGAATCCTTTTTATCTTTGATTTCAATATCAAATTCTTGAAGTAGAAGGATCCATCTGATAAGGTGAGGCTCAACATCTTTCTTAGCAAAGAGATAACGCATTGCTGCATGATTAGTGAACACTGTAACATGGAAACCCACAATATAAGCTCTGAATGTGTCACAAATGAAGATAATGGCTAGCAACTCTTTCTCATTAGTGGTACAACTTTTTTGTGCATCGTCGAGTGTCTTGTTTGCATAGTAAATAGCTCTAAACATCTTGTCACGCCTTTGTCCCAACACAACCCCAACAGCATAGTCATTAGCATCACACATAATTTCAAAGGGCTTCCCCCATCTGAGACTAGACATGATAGGAATAGTCGTGAATGCCTTCTTTAGTGTAGTATATTCCTCAAGGCACTCATTATTGAAATCAAACTTAGCTTTTTTCTCTAGTGATTGCATAAAGGTTGACAATGTGTGAAAATTCTTAATGAATTGGCTATAAAACCCTATATGCCGGAAGAACCTACAAACTTTCCAAACTGATGTAAGTGGTTTCAAGTTCTCAATTACTTCAATTTTAGCACAGTCAACCTCTAATCCTCCAACAAAAACTTTATGTCCCAATACTATGCCCTCTCGCACCATAAAGTGACATTTCTTCCAATTTAGAACCAAGTTCTTCTCTTCACAATGGTCTAGAACTTTTTCTAAGTTAATGAGGCAACCATCAAATATAACACCAAATACTGAGAAGTCATCCATGAAAACATCCATAATGTCTTCCATCATGTTAGCATATATGGCCATCATACACCACTAGAAAGTAGCCGGTGCATTGCATAACCAAAGGGCATTCTTCAAAATGTGAAGGTACCATAGCAACAAGTAAAAGTGGTCTTTTCTTGATACTTTGGAGAAATGATGATTTGATTGTGGCCTGAGTACACATCCAAGAAGTAATAAAATTCATACCTTGCCATCTGGTTTGACATTTTATCCACAAATGGCAAAGGAAAGTGGTCTTTTCTTGTGGCTTTATTTAGTTTTTTGTAGTCAATGCAAACTCACCACCTTGTAGTAGTTTCAGAAGTAATGGTATCGCCCTTATCATTTGTAGTCACTGTTATGCTTCCCTTCATTAACACCACATGAATAGGACTAACCCATTGTGAATTTAAGATAGCATAAATAATGCCAACTTTAAGCCACTTCATCACTTCCTTCTTAACCACTTCCTTCATAATAGGATTGAGCCTCAACTTATGCTACTGAAGGTTTATGAGACTCCACCATGAGAATCTTGTGCATGCAAATTGTTTGACTAGTGCCCCGTATGTCTTCAATTGTCCACCCAATGGCAGACTTATGCTCTCGAAGCACTCATAATAGTTTATCTTGTTGAATAGAGGTTAAGGAGGAACAGATAATGACTAGCAAGGAAAATGCTTCACCCAAATAGGCATACTTTAAATGATTATGAAAAGGTTTCAAATCAATAGCCTTTGGAGTGTCTAGAGAGATTTCAAATTGGGTGGGGTCAGGTAAAAGAGTGTATGTACTATGTGGCTCATGTGTTGAGGCTTCCAAAGCCAGAACATTCAATCTCTCATTTTAAGTCATGGGTTGTGTAGAGGAAATAGAGAGAGAAATGCACCCAACCATATCATCTTGAAAGCTTAATTCATCCTCCACTTCAACAATGCAAGAATTTATCACATCAACTCTCTTGCATTCATGCAGATCACAAGGGAATTGCATAGACTTGTAGAGGTTGAAGATCACTTGCTCTTATTCACTCGAAAAGTGAGACCGCCCTTATTTACATCAATTAGCGCATAACCTATAACTAAGAATGGTCTCCTAAGAATCAGTGGTATCTCCCATCTTCTTCCATATCCAGAACAACGAAGTCGACCAGAAAGATGAACTTATCAACCTTAACTAAAACATCTTCAATGATGCCCCATGGATAAGTGATATATTTGTCAGCAACCTGAAGAGAAATAGTGGTATACTTGATCTCTGACATTCCCAATCTTTTGCATTTTACCATAGGCATCAGGTTGATGCTTGCTTCCAAGTCACAAAATGCCTTCTCAAAGATTTCTAAGCCAATGTTGCATGGAATAGTAAAGCTCCCTGGATCTTTTAATTTATGAGGAAGCTTTTTTCTGCAGGATGACACTACATTCTTTAGTAGGCTTCACTATTTCAAAGTCTTCTAGTTTTCACTTTCTAGACATGATCTCCTTCATGAACTTGGTATAGTTGGGCATCTGCTATAATGTCTTTGCAAATGGGATGTTAATATGAATCTTCGTGAACATCTCCAAGAACTTTGCAAATTGGTGATCCAATTTCTTCTTCTGAAACATCTGAGGGAAGGGTAGTGCTGGTAGTTCAAGGTGTTTGCTAACTTGAATAGTAATCACCAGAGTTCTCACATTAGTTTTCTATTTAGGCTCTAGCTTTTCTATCTCGATTGTATTACCCCAAAAGTTAATAAACAATTTATAGAATTTTGGAGTTAATAAATATAAAACAATTAAAATAAATAAATAAAATTTATAAACTCTTCATAATCACATAATATATATATATATTCGAATGAACATGAAAATATTGACAAAAATACAAAAATAACACAAAAGGCTCTAATTGCCATGGTAATGATTGGGATTACTATGATAATGCAAACAAAACCCTTGAAAAACCCAAAAATTCAACATAAACCTGACCATCGTGATAGTGTATCGTGTTATCGCGGTAGTACATGATTATATAAGTTACCATCTTCTTGTAGAAACCCTAAAATTGTGTTTAATCAGATTTGTAGTTGTGCATAGACCCCATGAAGCCTAACCAGCCGACACTAATGAATTCTTTCTCATCCCATACACACTCCAAGTTGAGTATAGTACATTTAAATCCTTTCCAACTATTTCTCAAGCAAGAGTGAAGAAAAACTGTATATTTGAGTGAAGTTTGGTTGCTGCAACTTCGTTAATGATTACAGACAAGGTAGGATGTTGGTTCTCAAGTAGAATACATGTTTCCCATTATTGTTTTGCATTTCCTAAGAATATAGTTGTTCCTTAGATGTAAATAGAACCCTAAAATCACTTCAACTTCGTGTGAGGCAAACAAAGGAGGAAACAAACCGAAATGAGGTATAAAACTCTCCTATCCATTGAAATGCATGTTTTTGGGTTTTAAGTTCAATGTATTAGTATGCCATGCATGAGGGGAAATGAGAGATGTACGAACAAAATATAGTTTCTGGGAATTATGCGACTATTGCAGTAGTGCACTGCTTACATGCCTAAAACATGGACTATCATTGTTGTGCAATTAAGGTCCCTAGTTACGACAATAGCCTACTGCAGTAACATGTCTGAGATCCTATTCGCTTGTCACACATGCATCCTTGCTACTGTGGTAATGCATTGGCTTCTTTTCTTTGATCCTTTCCTATACATTCTAAATACTGCGGTACCCCTCTCTTCTACCGCAGTATATAGAAGTTGTTAGAGATTATGAGGATGTATTACTAAATGACTTACCCGGATTAAGGCCTGTTAGAGAAGTAGAGTTCAAAATTGAACTTTACCTTGGAATGAACCCCATAGCCATACCTCCCTACAGGATGGCACCAGTAGAGCTGATTGAGTTAAAACTTAGCTAGACGAGCTCCGAGAAAAAGGACTCATTAGGCAAAGTAAATCACCATGGAGAGCTGTGATGTTGCTTGTGAAGAAGAAAGATGGGTTCATGAGATAATGTGTTCATTATCGAAAATAGAACCAGGCAATCGTAAAGAACAAGTATCCTCCACTAAGGATGAATGACCTATTTGATCAATTGAGAGGAACCACTAATTTCTCAAAGATTGATCTTAGGTCAAGATATCACCAATTGAGAATTCAAGAGTCAGACATACACAAGATGACCTTCAAGACACGATATGGACATTTTGAGTTCACCATGATGTCCTTTGATTTGACCAGTTCCCCAGTAGCATTCATGGATTTGATGAACAGAGTGTTTAGACAATACCTCAACCAGTTTGTGGTCGTATTTGTGGATAATATCCTAATGTACTATAAATCAGAAAACGAACACTTAGAGCACTTGAAACTAGTGTTGGAGACCCTTAGAAGACACCAGTGGTATGCCAAGTTCAACAAGTGTGAATTCTAGATGAAGATGATCAAGTTTCTTGGCCACCTAGTATCAACAGAAGTATCTCTATAGATCTGGAGAAAGGTGAAGCTATCCTGGACTAGAGACAACCAAAGACAATTATAGAGATCAGGAGTTTCTTAGGCCTAGCTAGATACTACAGAAGATTCATCCAAGACTTCTCCAAGTTAGCAAAACCCATGATCAAGTTGACTAGAAAAGGAGTTAAATGCACATGGAACGGGAAACGCAAACAAGCATTCCAAGAATTGAAGAGAAGATTGACTTCAAGCTCCATCGTAGTTACTCCTACCTATGGTGTTACTTATGTTCTACATACAAATGCTTCACAGAATAGGTTGGGAGCGGTCTTGGTGCAAGAGGGAAATGTTGTTGCTTATGCTTCATGACAACTGAAGATCCTTGAGCAAGACTACCCAACTCATGACCTAAAGATTAGGAGACAGTATTTTTATGGTAAGAAGTGTAACACCCCAAACCCTACAAGACAGATTTAAGCTCAACCATAAGGCAAGTTGGGTCCAATGTTGCATTTACAAGTACACAACTTGTATCACCTTTCATTATCTCAAGTCTTATTACTTTTCAATAAGCACGTAACCTAAATAATTTAACTTTAATTTATAAGACTATATTACAAGAGAGATAAAAGAAAAAAAAATCAATCTTTATTTATTAAATAAAATAAAGGATATACGCTTGAAATTCAAATAATAAAAAGATAGTACATAACTCAAAAATAAAATTCAGAGGAAGGCGTGATAAATTAAAAGTAGGCAACATGCCCTTACATTAGAAAAAGATTTTAATCATCTGTGGTCTTCATATTCAATTCCCTAAAAAATATTAAAGAGAGGGGTGAACACATAGCCTAGTAGATCATTAATCAAACTACTAATTTACTAATTCAAATAAAAAATGCATCCAATTTTAATCACTTACAAACATTAAGTGTTTCAAACAATATCTTGTTAGAGATGTATATTTGACCAAAAGGAGTTCTAAACCCTTGACAGTTCTACATTAAAATACTCCTATTCTACGATGAAATGACAATTCATCTTGTCACATTCCATTGGAAATAAGGATCACATGTCCACATTCCAATTATTTTAAAACACATCCACACTTAGTGATGTTATTCATATACACTAAGTATATGCAAAGAACACCCATAGCATCACTTAGACTACTATGATGATATGTGGTTCTTACCTTTACTTTCTCATTTTAAATTCAAAATAACCATGATACTAAATCATAATAGTTGATATCATAATTTAAATAATCGAGAGAACATGAAAAACATAAATAACATGCAAGAAAACTCACAAATAAGCCTAAACATGGTTTCTAAGCATATTATGCTATCATGCATGAATTAAAGTGTAAAAACATGCTAACTGAAAATAAAACAAGATCAAACATGCTTCAAACTGAAGTATAAAAATATGTTGAAATCTACAATATAACATGAATGACAAAATGAAAACAAACATGAATGCACTAAAGACTTGAAGTAGTAAAATAAGAGTTCTAGAAATCCCTTCCACCTTAATCCAAGTTTCTTGTTGAATCCGACAGAGGTTCCCCTTATGTACCACTTTAAGAACTCAAGAATTTCAACCACTAACAAAGGATTAATTAAAGCTTCTCACTTGTGAACACAAAAGAGAAGTGAGAAGAGATGCCAAGAAGAGGGCTTAGAACAAGCAAAGAAGGAAGTATCAACTCTTTGCCTTAGGATGAAAAGAATGTGAGGAAGAGGGGGTTTATATAGTTGTTCAAGAGCACTAGAGAGGGGGGGGGGGGAATCACAAGTTGGGCAAGTTTCCAAATAGTCATGGGATAGTTTGGATTGAAATAGGCACGTGGGCTCATGGACCAGTAAAGCTTGCTAAATTCCTATGAGCTATGATTTGATTCTCTATTAAATTTTTGAATTAATTTTAGAGAATGTTTTTTGACTTAGAACACTTTCAATCTCAACTGGGACATCCCCTTGTGGATAAGAAGATGCTCCTAGAACTTTCCCATTTGGTCTCATTGCTTTCTCATCACACAAACCCATAAGGCATGCTTCCTTTCTCTTTCTTTGGACATCTAGCTAGGGTAGTACCTTATCAAATTTGAGGGGACACCAAATAATAGTCAAAGATACTTATCTTAGGTTCAAGGAAACTATCTAAACTGGTCTTAATTCAAAGAGGACGTTCCCTAAGAGAGAGTGTTCTCTTTTTGGTGCCAACCATAGAGAAGGAGAGTTTCCTTCTATGAATTTTTGTCACATTCTTAGTGTATTTTAGCAACTTTCCATTGAATTCTCACACTAAGTGACAACAAGGATTAGGGTGTGAGCTTGGTTCATCATTTAGACACTTCTAATTAGGGTTGCTCACATGTGTACACACACACACACTCACATAGGTGGCCCGTTTTTGTATGGTGGTGAATGGTGTTCATGAGATCATTCATTCATGGTTTCTTAATACTAAGTGGGATGTCTCATAGGTGTGGTATACTGAATCATTTGCATAGCATATGGGATTATTTTACATGAATTCCAATAAGGGAAACATCCCATTGAGGTTGGGCAGGGTGAGGGTACACATGATCATGGTGTTCCACCCATACGACTTGCACATGCTTAGAATTGTCAGAGCCTCATGGGTTTACAAAAATTAAATAAAAATTTATATCTCCTTATTTATAAGGGAATATGATTTATAACTTATAGTATTGGAATCACATAAAAAATTAAGAATTTTAATATATGTCTTGGCCAAATTGGTTTTTATTTACTTTCCTTATTTAGAACCCATTGAAGGCACTATGAAATGAAAACCCAAATCTTAGCCAATTGTCTTAATTTTTGGATATGTTATTTATTTTGTTAGTTTATGTCATCCTGTTTCGTTTCAGGTCATTTCGATTCCCCGAAGTACCCTAAATATTGATTCTTTCTAATTTGGACCCCCTGAAGAGCATTTAGCAAATGAAAACCTTAATCTTGACCAATTGTTCTGATTTTTTGGATATGTTGTCCATTTCGTTGGTTCATATCACCTTACTTCGTTTTAGGTTGTTTTGGATCCCTAAGGGTCGCCAAATAAGACTTTTGGAAACCTACCAGATTTAGTGCCAAAATGAGCCCAATTTCATTTTGCACCCAAATTTCACTGAATAGACATTGGATTTAATTTCATCAAGTACAGAGTTTTTAGGGTATTACAACCTACCCTCCTTAGAAAAATTTCATCCTTAAAATTTGTATATAAACTAAGGATTTTTAGTGAATAGATGTGAATATTTGGTATTTATCTCGCTTTCGAGTTCCCAGGTAACTTCTTCTACCTCGTGATGTTTCCACAGTACCTTCAATAATGGGATATCCTTTGTTTGTAGACTCTATACTTTATGGTCAAGGACTCTGACTGCTATTTCCTTGTAAGTAGCATCATCTTGGACGTTAGGTTCATACTTTCTCCAATTTTCTTTTAAGGTCTAAGGCATAAGACCTCAACATATCTTCTAGTGTCCAGGTGACTCTTTCAGACTTACTGACTTGATTTGTGGATCTGATTGGTAGGAATCAAGCCACTTTAGTGAAACGATCCACAATTACCCATACAATGTTTTCTTCTTAAGTCTTAGGGTATTCTTAACATCTAACCTATGGTCAGTATACTTATCTCATTCACTTTCCTCCATCAGGCTTGTGAACCATTCGTCTTGCTTTTTGTTCATCCCTGATTTGATGCAATAGGTTCGATGGCTAGATTTGGTGTAGAGACAGTCTTGTCTTTCATTTAGGGTCACACCCATCCTAAAGTCTTTAATTATTCGATATAACCATTTGAGGTTGAACATTTCCCACCTCTGACTCAGTTGACTTGACCACATGACAAGCTTTAGGATTGTGACTTCGAGTAACTAATACTTTCTTTCTCATTCGAATATTTTACATGGGGCAACAAGAATTCTTAAGGAATTCATTTTCATTAATTAAAAATCATAGGTGCAAAACCTTATTCAAAGCCAAAATAAATGCTAACATATAGCAAGTCTTAAAAACTCTCTTTTACTAAATACATTCCAAAAATAATTTTTTTCCTAACATTGGACTATTAGGGTTTTTACTAAGGGTATTAATCTTCTTGGGCCTCCATAGCAAACATTCTAGCTTGGTTCTGACCACGACCTTGATTCTGCCCTTGGTTGGCATTCTATTGTTATTATTTGCCCTGAGAACGATCATTATGACCTCCTCTCTGAGTATTTTGTTGCCGAGAAGCCTGAGCGTAGTTGGGCAATCCTTAGCAAGATGACTCTTCTGGCTACACACATAGCACAACCCTTACCTCCTGGCTTGTTCTCTAGACTTGTTCTTGGCCTGCCCTTGTTTTTGTGGAGCCTTACCACTCTTATTCTTTTTTTGTGAGCCGTGACCTTTTTCATTTGCAAGCCTTGTATTCTTTCCTCTCAACCTTTGTTTTAGGTTGAGATCTTGCTCTTGGATCAGAGTTCTTTCCAAGATATCCCTATATGTCTTTAGGCCCAAAATCATAACGACTTTGTGGATCTCGATCTTGAGACCCTGAGTAAACCTATTAGCCTTCATCTTCTCCTCCCAAATTAGTTCTTGAGTGTAACATGCTAACCCCCGATACTTTCAATTTGGACTTTACCACAGGCATACTGGGCCGGTGTTACTTTACAAGTACATAACTTGACTTTCTATTTCAATTATTTCATGCCTTAATTGTATTTAAGAGTATGTAACTTAAATTCTAGAATTTAATAAGGAAATAATATAATAAATAAATGAAATTCATAAACTCTATTAATTGAATAAAATTGAGTACACAATTCGATTTTGAAGAAAAACTATTATAGCAAAAAATTCAAAACTTAGGCGACATGCCCTTACGTAGAAATTAGAAACTTTCTAAATAAGAAAAAAAACTTAACTAAAAAATAGAATGAAGGATGAGCACAAAGCCCAGTGGATCTTTCTAAACATTTAAATTATAATTTTAATTCAAACAAACCAAACATATCAAAAGCTTTTGTACATTAGGCAATTCAAACAAATTTCTTGTTTATGGTTGACATTAAAACCGAAAGAGTTTAATCTCTATGTTCTATATCATTGGGAGAGAAAATCACTCTTGGAAACTCAAACCCCAATATCTATAAAGTGGGATCACTCTTGAAAACATAGTTCAAAATCATCAATGGTAAGTTGGCAAGCTGGATCGGGGTGGAACACACACGATGACACTATGCAACCTATCACACACCGGTACATGGTTATAATCATCGCAGAAGATCTCCTGGAACTCTTTCCAATTTATCCTTTCAACATTGGTGTTCGTTCCATCAAACGTTTGTACTATCATGACTCTATATTTGGTTTCTAGGTTCTTGATTTGTTCAGTGGCCTAAAGATTTTTCTTCTAGGTTCTCTTTCACATATGTTTTTTAAGAAAAATTAATATATAGGTCGATCTAGGTGTCCAATCCCCTAGTGAGGCTAAGTGTTCTATGGATCATGTAAAACTATGCATAGTATCCTTTTTAATTTTGTTCTTATATGCCTTTATTAGATATTGAGTTTCTTTAACTATTACAGTTAGCCTATTATTTAGTACCATTTGAATGTTTGTACTATAGTTAGCCTATTATTGCTAATCTTTTTTTCTCGTGCAATCAAGATAGATGAATACCTTATACAAACACATAGACACACACATATAATGTTCTTCTTATTTAGTCCATTTTGTTTATATAGACAAAAATTATAGCAGTTATTGGCGAAGTTGCAGATTTCATTTCAATAGCGGAGGCTGCAACTTTCATTGAAAGTATTCCAAAGAAATAAGAACTATCATCATAACTTAAAACAAAGAATGAAATTTCTCATGACAATATTGACCTCGACAAAATAAAACAAATTAACTGTCTTCATATTTAAACCAACAATATTATTAGCAAAGTAATGCTTGATACACAATATCATACCAGGTGTGACATCGGTAGTAGGTTGATCATCAAAGGTTTCATTTGCTTGGGACAAGGTGTTCATCTATCTGGGGCTGTACCTAGGTGAGTTTACTTTTGTAGTTACCGTAAATACAACAAGATATCTTACTTGAATAATCATACAATGAATTGGTATAAAATATTTTATGAAATTGATGCGCTTCTAAATATGAATTTCTGATATTTAATTGCTACTTCTTTTTATTCTAGTTTCTTGTATACTTAGATCTATTTGCATAATCGACATTTCTTGCATATTATATTTCTTCCATGCTAATTACATTTTGTTTCAAGTAGGTCATAGCTTTAATAGCTCATCAAGATTTTGAATTCAATCTTTACTAAATATGTTGCATCCAATTAGATTGAAACGTAAAATTCTAAAACCATCATGTCTATTACATTGCAATTGGATGTTATCTTCAACCTATCTGTGTCTTAGCTTTTCAATGAGTCACACTCATTGTTACGAAATGTAATAATCTTTGGAACTTAATATCTATTATTTATTACATTTAGCCTATTATTTATTACAGTTAGCAATATTTTAAAATCTTTCATAGTTTGTACTAAAAATTAATTGGTAGCATTTGAATATCCTATGTTAAGGTGAAAGAAATAATGTTGACATGCCCCTTCTTGGCTATAATGTTGTTCCAAAATGAAAACCACCCATCATTTTGTATTACCCTCTAAATTACACACTCAAATCAATGGCACAATAACCATTGTCTTCTTTACTAATTTGACTCTAATATATATAGTCACACACACCAAAATAAGAAAAAGGATAATAGAGCTTCTTGTTTATAGGAAGGAAAGTATAGCGCAATTCTTGCGCTAATAGGCTAACCTCAAGGGAAAGTACAACACAATACTTTAGCTCTTATTCTTATTTTTTAAAAAAAATTAATCTAATTAAGTTCATTTTTATTTGATGCAGGTATAAAGATTGGAACAATGGATAACTACTTGATTTTATATGCTTGGATTGTGTATTAAGATGAGACGTGATGATCCTTCAAGAATAATTTTTGCTTATAGAACTTTTTATTTTTGTTTATTAGGATTAATAACGATAAGTAGTGTAAATTATAATTACACTTTTTGATGGATTGTATATATGTTTGGCACTATGAAATTTATTATTCTTAAGTGATACTAAATGAGGCATTTGAAATGACAGGACAAATGTTTAATAATGTTTATTTTATATTATGAATTTACAGATACAAGTAAATATATGCAATATATATTGTAGTAAAATATTTTTACGATTAAAAAAAATTGACGCATATGACAATGTTCAGTTTTCCTTGTAAGATATATGATATAACAACGTGCAGATGATTGTTGTTGAAATACTGGAACTTTCACAACTGACACTGCATGTTGTTAAGTAATGGACATACAACAACAACCACTTGACCATTGTTGAAAGGTTATAAGGTTAGGGTTTCCACAGCGTTCGCCCGTTGTTATAACATGTCTACAACATGATGTCCATTGTCGAATATGTGTTAAAAGATTGAAGCATTTAACAACGTGTGAACATTGTTGAAACCTCAATTTTTAGACTGATACACAATGCATTACAACAACAGGCTCGTGACCATTGTTAAAGATTAGGGTTTTCACAACGTGTGCCTATTGTTATAACATATCTACAACAATAGGCATAATGATCGTTGTCGAATATGTGTTAAAAGATTGAAGCATTTAACAACAGGCGAATGTTGTTGTAACCTTAGTTTTAGACCGATACACAATGCATTACAACCATAGGCTCGTGACCGTTGTTAAAAATAGTCGACCATTTAACAACACCCCAATCGACAACATCATCATGAACGTTGTCGTATAGGTATAGCAACGAACATTGCATGTTGTTGTAGGTGTCATGTCTTGTATGTAGTATAGCTGGTACATCAAACTTTTTTCCTCATCTTGTTTATTAAATTTCCTACTCAAGGCATTAGCCACCACATTGGCCTTTCTTGGATGATAATGCAATTTGAAATCATAATCTTTAAGGAATTTCATCCATCTACATTGCCAAGATTCAACTCCTTTTGGGTGTATATATACTTCAAACTCTTGTGGTCTAAGGATAGATCAATCTTTCTTCATAAAGAGAGTGTTTCCAAATCAATAGGGAAAATACAATGATCGCTAATTTTAGGTCATGTGTTGTATAATTCTACTCATGAATCTTTAGTTGTCACGAGTCATAAGCAACAACTTTTCCTTCATGTATCAATATTACACCCAATTCATTATGTGATACAGTATACGAAACATATCCAACACCATGTGTCGGGGCAACTAATATGGGAGCTGAAGTCAATTTTCTCTTCATTTCTTGGAATGGTTGTTCACACTTTTCATCCTAGTTGAACTTGACTCCTTTTCTTGGTAACTTGGTCATGGGTTTGGTTAGCTTGTAGAAATCTTGGATGAATCACCTATAATATCAGGCTAACCCTCAGAAACTTTTGATCTCTATCGTGGTCTTAGGTTGCTTCTATTCTATGATAACCTCCACTTTTTCAGGATCTAGAGAAATGCTTTCGCTAATATTATATTGTCAAGAAACTTGACCATCTTCATCCAAAACTCGCACTTGCTAACCTTAGCATATCGTTGGTTTCTTTTAAGTGTCTTGAATACTATCTTTAAATGTTTTACATGTTCAACTTCAAACTTGGAGTAAATTAGGATGTCATATATGAATACCACTACAAATTGGTCGAGGTATAACCTGAATACTCTATTCATCATATCCATGAATGTTGCTAGTGCATTAGTTAACCCAAATGGCATCATCGTGAACTCGGAGTATCCATACCATGTCCTAAAGATTTTCTTCTGAATGTTTGACTCATGAATTATGAACGAGTGATCTCATTTCCTAAGATTAATCTTGTGAAAATGAGTGGCTCCCCTCAATTGATCAAATAGGTCATCATCTATCCTTGACAAGGGATATTTATTCTTTCCTCTTACATGATTCAACTTTCGATAGTCGACACACAACCTCATGGATCTGTTTTTCTTCTTCATGAACAACACCAGAGCTACTGTAACACATACGAATTTTGTACGAATTTCAAATAAAATATTTCGTTTTCAGATATAAACTGTGTATACTCTAAAGTATGAAATAAATTAAATTAATTAGAAAACTTTGATATCAGAGAATAAATAATAAAAATATACATACAGACATACACACACACACACACACACACACACATATATATACATATGTACACGGATATATGAATTAGATAAATACAAGTATATAAAATTTTTTGTTATGGTGGTAATAATAATAATAATAATAATAATAATAATAATAATAATAATAATAATAATAATAATAATAATAATAATATAATAATAATAATAATATGTGTATGAATAATATGTGGGTGTTAAAATAATATCATATAAAACAGAAT
>JAJIYU010005082.1:0-22966 GCA_030144865.1 Tinospora cordifolia
ATTTATTCATATAACACTAGTTATCTTTTGACCATTTTATTTCAAATCATATTCCTCTCTATCTATCATGTTTTATTTATTGTAGTCATATGATATGGTTTTCTTTTATATAATTTGGAACATTTGGTTATGTTAGTAAAGGGAAATAGTTAACAAGTATTTTTTTTTTTAAGCTATGGATGATATGGAGCAAGAAGATCTTTTCTTTTTCCTACTTTGGCAATTAATCCAATTACAAAAAATGTACCAACTTGCAAGGATTTTCGTTATGTGTTATTTGTCACAATGTGAATATAATAGTTGTTTATTGAGCAACCGTATGTTCATCAATCATAGAAGTCGCCTTGATTATATAAATCGTATAATCTCCTACAATGATACGAAATGCATCAGTCAATTAAGGATGGATAGAAGAACTTATGCTATATTATGTGAATTGCTTCATAGTACTGGAAGATTGAAGACTAATGGTTTGGTTCCAATTGAAGAACAAGTTTGTATATTTTAACATATACTTGCTCATCATATAAAAAATCGTTTAATTTGCAGTAGGTTTTATAGATCAGAAGAAACGATTAGTCAATATTTCAATTCAGTTTTATGTGCAGTTTTACAACTACACAATAATTTACTAGTTTTACTAGCTCCTGTGCCTAATAATTACAGTGATGAAAGATGGAAATGGTTTAAGGTTAGTTACACATTTGGTTAATAACTTTTAGTTACACTTACAAAAAAATTTAATGAATTATATAAAATTGATAATGATTTATTTATTATAGAATTGTTTGGGGGCATTGGATGGCACTTACATTAAAGTGAATGTACCACCAGTTGATAAGCCACGTTTTAGATCGAGAAAAGGTGAAGTAGCAACAAATGTTCTTGGTGCTTGTACTAGGGATATGATGTTCACATTTGTCTTTTCGAGTTGGGAAGGGTCAGCTTCAGATTCTAGAGTACTGCAAGATGCACTATCCAGGCCTACTGGGTTAAAAGTTCCCAATGATAAGATATAACATAGTCACAACTAATTTACAATCTTAACTTCGCTTATGCGCGCGCGCGCGCGCACACACACACACACACACACACACACACACACACACACACACACAGATATATATATATATATATATATATGTGTTAATTTCTTTTTTTGGCATTTTTTTTATTATTTAGGTTGTTATTATCTTGTGGATGGAGGCTATACAAGTGGTGAAGGATTTCTAGAACCATATAGAGGGAAAAGAAATCATTTAGCTGAATGGAAAGATGGATATACTCCTATTGACCATGAAGAACACTTCAACATAAAGCATTCACGAGCAAGAAATGTCATTGTGCGTTGCTTTGGTCTACTAAAAATGTGTTGGGCAATATTGCAGAGTCCATCTTTTTATGACATTAAAAAACAATACAAAATTATAGTTGCATGTTGTCTTCTACATAATCTAATTAGAAGAGAAATGTCTATCGACCCAATGGAGCAAGATTTAAGTGAAATCATTGAGGATGGAGTACATAATAATGCAATTGATCAACTTTCATCGTCCCCAGGATGGACAACTTGGATAGATAACTTAGCTCTACAAATGTTCAATCAATGGAGAGGAAATTCATCTATATGAGTTTTTTATGGATTATATGCACTTAAAACTTACTTGTTATTTGACTGTTTTCTTAATTGTGTGACTTTATAATTTTGATGTAGTTGAATTTCAATTTTTAACATGTTATCTTTTTTTCAATTAGTATTATTTTATTATTCATTCATAATTTATTCTTTTTGTATAAAATTGTTTTGAGATTACATGATAATCGAAATATTATGTATAGAATGGATGTTGATGGTGGCAACCTCACAAATGAACGTGTATGGACAAAAGAAGAAGAGGAGGCTTTACTAAACATTATGGAAATTGCTGCAACTGGTGGTCGGGCAGATTGAGGTTCATTCAAATTTGGAATGTATAAGGTTATGGAATCACATTTGACAAATACTCTTCCAAATTGTGGCTTGAGAGCTAACCCACATATTGAATCAAAAGTAAAAACATGGAAAAAGGATTATGGTGTGATATATGACATGTTAAACACAAGTGGCTTTGGTTGAAATAGTAATAGGAAATGTGTTGAAGTCGACAACAATGAAGCTTGGTATTCTTTGTAGAGGTAATATTACTTTACATGTGTTTATTAAATTCATGTTATTAATGTGTTATTAACTTTCTGTTATGTGTGAATTTTTGTTGCAGCACCATAAATTAGCAAAAGGATGGAGAAATAAATCTTTTCCTCTCTATGAAAGGTTAGCAAACATCTTTGGAAAAGATCGAGCAACTGGAAAGTCAGCATATATTCTTGATAACCTAGCAACAGATTTGGGGATAGATGACAATGGTGATAATGAATTTGATGTGTTTGAAAGTTCTTCATCAATGCTAGTTAATCAAACTAATTCCAATCAATCAATGCATCCAGTTACATCGCAATACTTAAGCCGAAAAAGGTCAAGATCTAGAGATTTATTGGTAATTCGTAGCATGGATAATTTCACAAGTATGATGAAAGATGGTATTGAGAAGTCAAATGAAGTGTTAGATAAAATTTGTCAGGTATTTTCATAAAAGATGGATAATAACAAAAGTTTAGCAAATGAATTAAAAAAAATGCAACTTCCAATTTTGGATCGTATAACTGTGATGCACAAATTTATGCAGAGATCAAAAGTTGTAGAAATATTTAAAGCTGAGCAAAGTGAGAAGGAGAAGATGCAGTTTGTTGCAGCACTTCTTAGTTGTGCATATGATGATTTATGATGTTGATATTTAAGAATATGATATTGTTATTTTGCTATGATACTCAATAGTAAAGAACATTTACATATACTTTTTTGTATACAGGTTGTGTCTGTAAATATTTTGGTACACATGTATTTGATGCTTTTTTATTGATGTTATACATCAAACTCTAGCAAATCAATATATATGACTGATGCAAGAGTTTGTGTGTCGCAACCCACTTCATAGAAGTGACGTCACGACCGACATACAATACCATATACGCTACATTTACGTATACAATACTATGTCAGCCTCTCACAATTAATCCTACTCAATATCCCTACAAAAATTTTGACAAAGTCTCCTCTAAAATTTTGACTTATCCACAATGGAATTTTCACCTGATAAACAATATTATGATCCACAAACATACATAGGGTATTCCATACATCATTCACATATCAAAACTATTTCCCACTCTCATCTTAGTGAAAGTAAACTGATATCTCTCTAGCTGATATTACATATACAATGATAATTATAATTATGAAAAAGTAAAACTCATAAACCATATAAGCCAACGCACATAGTAAACCTAGAAGAGTTGTCTACTCTTCTCGTGCTGACCTTTTTCCTTTTCTATCGGTTCTTGAAATGTTAAAAATTGAGTGAGCTACAACATGCCCAGTGAATATTCTTTATCTAAGGCATTTATATGCATTTACATAAACATGCAAGTTCTCAAATCAAATAAAACATTCAAATTCTGTGTGCTCATTTACAAAATACCTAAATGCATTTAACATAGTGCTCATAACAATCTAAAACAATCATGTACCTCCTTATCCTTCCATTTAAAACAATTATGCATCATCTTATCCTTCCAGATCTAGAGTCAGTCTCACTTCTTGTTTGGCCTCAACAAAAGTAGACTGCAACTCTGATTTTTTCCCGTTTCTAACTCATTTTGAGGATTATCACATAGGGAAAGGATGATACTTCTCTGGCTCAGTCTCATAGGATTATCACATAAAGAAGTATTATTCCCTATGGCTCAGTCCATCGAAATGATATCATATTTTAGATTTGCTCTTGCAAATCCAAAACACGTTGCCATGTAAGTAAAATTTCATGAAATCCAAATCAAATGCAACATATGCTCATATCAATAATATGCTTACATTCAAACCTTTTTTTATCTACAATGCCATATAAATAACAAAGATAAAGAAATATTCACAGAATACCAACACTAAATCCCGTTGGCACGCAACTTACTCTCTGGTAAATAACCAGCTTTTCCAACCTTTACTGTAAAATTCAATAATATATAATTCATCATTTCATATCATATCAGGTGCATCAATTCATGTTTAAGAAAAATTAGAAGTTTTAGACATAAAGAAATATTCTCCGAAATACCCAAAAATAAATATTACTCACCAAAATTACTGCTAATCAATTTCTAGTATCCACGTCAACCTCTATACTCAATTCACGAAAATTATCCTATAAAAAATAATTTCAAAAACACCAATCAAATTCAAATTCATTTCTATAATCAATTTCTAACGTATTTATTTCTCATTTTTTATCCTACACACACATCAGACGTCGCGTATTGATGCGCATTGACTCAAATAATCTCAATAATCATAAAACTAATTTTCTGCTCAAATAAAATATTTTTACGGCAAAAAATAATTTAAATAGGCTTTTAAATCATATTTTTTGTAATCTTTTATTTTAAAAAAAAAAAACCCATTACTCAATCTTTCACCAAAATTCCAATTGATATCCAAAATTCAAACTTTTGGTGTTGATAGGTACGTATTTTCGTTCTCTACATTTCTATAGCTTCAAATCAGGCTTTCATTGGGGTTTAACACTATCAAAAGCCTATCCAAAGGTTATAAAACTTTAGGTATTTATGTTAAAATCAACAGGGTAAACTAACACAATCTAACCACATATCTGGGATCTACTTATCGCCAGGAGTATTTTGGTATAATTTTTGTTGAGTTTCACTCACTGTAGGGAAACACCCAATTTTTAAGTACTGCTATAAAACACTACCTACAGCAAAAATTACACCCCTAGGATTGTAGTACGAAGCTTAATTAGTGTTTTTGTAATTAGAATTGAGAAAAATAGCTTACCTACGCGACGAATCTGGCGAAAAAATTAGGTTTTTCCTCTTTTCTTTCTGTTTGCTGGATGTCCTGCTTCTGTGTTTTTTTTTTTCCTGTGCAGTGCGTCCCTTAAAGAATGAAGAGATGAAGAAATGAAGAAATGAGGGATTTAAGGGTTGAGCAACATTGGCAACCGACCCACTCTCATTAAATGGTAAAGGAGATTACCAAATTACCCTCATAATCAATTAACCCACCATGTATCTATATGGTAATTTCACCTTCTATGCATTAATTAGCCACCTTAAATTTTGTTTTCTCTTTTTTTTTTTCCAACCCAACGTGCCAAGCTAAGGGAAATTTATATATATTATCAATTATCAAATTGAAATGGTTTGCTCCACTTAATTCCTTTTGCTCATGTGCCACTCAACCACCCATACACATTTGTATAATGTATATACATTAGCCAATCAACTTCAAGTGCTTCATTTATTAAATAACTCTCAAACTATCTTATCACCCCTTTCATTCTCCTTCATCACTTGTTATCAACCGTGATTACACCACCCAATATAAATCATAACCGCCCCATTCCTTATACACACCCCCAATATTACATTAATACATGTATCCCAACATCATTTCATTTCATCCTTATATATATTAACCAACTTGATATATAAATTGCTCTCATTTAAATTCTTTATTTTTCTTATTTCATTTTTTTCATTTTATTTTTCTTTTTATACCACAATTATTTTTCAATAAATAATTTAATTTATTTAATTTATTCACGTAACCCGTATTTTAATATATTTGCATAATTAACACGTACGTGCACGCATAATTCATATAAATACGTGTATTTATATGCATTTACTTTTATTCAAATTACTTTACGTGTCATAAAAATTTACGGGTTGTTACATTGTGATTTGATGAGTGACATGCATTATAGCTATAAAACATTGCATTATAAACAAAAGAATATAATATATTATGATGCATATAAAAAGTATAATATAAATGTATCACATTTATAAAAATTATACATTGTTTCTAAAAAATTAATATGCGAAATATTATATATATGTGTGACATAAAAATTTTAAAATTAGAATTTAATATATTTATATTCTTTAAGTTAAATTAATTTAATTTTATGTTTTAAGTTATAAACCTAAATGGGGATTGAAAGTTTTTAACTTAAAACTTAATTTAATTTCATACCTTACAATATTGTAGTCAATGTTATTTATTTTTATTAAAAATTAAAATTGAAGTTTATATAAAATTTTACATGATAAAAAAATACGGTTTAAAAATAACTTATTATTTTTTCCAATCTCAACCTCACCAAACATAGGATAGCGTTAATTTTATTTTTATCTTTATTACATTAAACATTACACTACTTTATTTTTAATCTTTTTATATTCAATCTTATCTCATCCCATCTTATTCTATAAAATTAATGATATCCTATCCTGTGTACCAAAACCATGGTCGGCATAGTAAGGTAGGTTGGAAAGGACGCGCGGTCTCGTCAATGTCGAAGACCCAAACGTCCTTGCCAGACGTAACGTTGACTTTCTTCGGCATAGATTATAGCTTGGTCCGTCACAGCTTTGGAGCCTTCATGATAAAGGTGGCCAAGCATGTAGTTCCCAACATAGTTCTCTCATTCAACTGGAACAGTTTTCCAGCTACGAATGTTGTTAGTCTCCACCCCAAAACGCCAACTGATACAGGAAATGCCATCAATACGATGGCCATGGCAACCAGTCTTAGGCCTTAGGAGATGGATTGGACGAGGGGATTGCAGCATTGCAGGGATGAGAAATTATAGCAAACACCGCAATAGTAGAAATCAGAAACAACAGTTTTGATGAAAAATCCATTGGGAAGAAGGAAACAAAGCTCGGCTGGGCAATGGCTAGCAGGAACCTCTCCTTTTACAATACGTGCAGACCCAGCTAAAGATCATAGCTTTTTCTTTAGCATATTAAAAAAGTATCCTAAATAGGAAAAATATTGTTTATTGCGAATACAACACATGCATCGTTGATTAAAGATCACTAAAGAATTTCAGATTGCTGAAAGGGTTTGGCAAATCAAATCTTGAAAGGATCTTACATACGGTTATTTGTTGATTAATGTGCATTAATTTAACATTATTTAAATCATCAGTCTTGAAAGACTCATTAAAATTATGAACGAGGAGAATAAGTCTCTTTAAAATTTTTTTCTTCTTTTTAATGTTTTTGAGTAGTTCTTAAATTTTTTTTTACATTTTTTTAATTAGTTGTAATTAGATTTATAACATGTTATTAGCACTATTAACACCCTCACATTCTTTTTAAAAAACTTTAAATATAAAAGAATTTATTTGTAATAAATAAAAGCTTGAAGTTACATTTTATTATAAATTTAATTGGATGATTAATTTTTATATTATTATTTGAATGATGCATATCTTTGTGTATATATGTATCATTATTTATTTATAATATGATTTTGTGTCAATTATATACAATGTCAATGGATAAAAAAATATATTTTGTAAATACGATAAGAACCCAACAATATGTAAGTTAGAAGTGGTATTTAATTTTGTTAATGAAACTCATGAATTCATGGTTTATTTTGTGTATTTACGCAATACATTTGCCTGTGCAAAAATGGCTCCACAGTGCTGGTGGTGACCCAAAAATTAAAATATGCTATTGCGTCAGGGCAGTGTGACCCTCGGAAGTCACATGAGATATTTCCTCTTAATTTTTGCCTTTGCATTACGGCTTCTTCTTGAAAAATTACATTTTAATTGATCTAAAAACATGGCAAAGTTATACTAAGATTCAGACAAATGAAAATAGTTTGGAAGAATTTTCTGCACTAAATTTCGTATTAAATTCCTAATATAAAATTTTGAGTCTTTAATAATCCCCTATCTATTTTACTTTGATGTTTTAAAAATAATTAAAACACTTTTAAATTTTTTTTATGAAATACAATTGTTTTTACCTTATATCCATTTTCAATATTAACTAGAGGATTGAAATCTAAGCTCCTTCACCAATTCATCTATATATATATATATATAAGTTTTAATGCATTCAAAGAATTATTTTGATCTTGAGCATGTTTCTTTGTGATGGGGCCAGTATAACCTTTCAAGACTGATGATTTAAATAATGTGAAAATTTTAAAAATAATGATGTAAGGCAATACCAATCTAATTGTTGTAATTGTATTTTTTTTATATATATAAGTTTCACGCTAATAATTATTTTATTATTCAATATTATATGTTTTAAAAATTGTACCACTTATTCATTTAATGATTTACAGTTGGATTAGAACAATTTGATTAACATTTACAATGTATACATATGTTAATCCTTTGTTGTCATTATTATTTTTTTCAACATTCGCCCCTCCTTTTCTTAAATGTTTTAGAGATAACACAAAATTTTTCGAAATATATAAGAGAAGTGAGAGCTAACATTATATATATATATATTCAATCTAAATATATAGAAAATATTTTTCATGAAAATTCCAAAAGATGGAAGATGCTTTTGGTTTGAAAATTTGAAAACCAATTTCAATATTTCATAAAGAAAAATGATTATTTTTATAAAATTATAAAATTATAAAAATTGGACAAGATTCTTCGGTCATTCTTTCTTCATCAACTGAGGGTGAGACTGTACCTTGGTTTGTAAGTCTCCAACCAAATACAATTTAAGAAAATAAAGAAGAAATTACTTATATAGTAAGCACCTGTGAGTGAGAAAAGTGGAGGGATGTGGGAATTAGTAAATATTATTATATTAATGATATAATTACTTTTTAAAATAAGATTAATTTACAATTAAAAGTTATTTTTGGATGTTAAGCAAATGATCCCGTGATGATAATATTTTTAATATAAATATAATAATGTTAAAGATATATTTTACAAGATATAATGTTAATGGGAAACATAATATATTTTACACTGGACCGAATAGGGTCCAAATGGCGACAACTCCTTATTTTTTAGGGTCTATATCCATATATATATATATATAATTAAAAAATATTAAAAGATATTATGTTTCCTATTTCAATTAAAAAAAAAACTCATTTTCTTTTATAAAAATTGGTCCATTTTTTTATTGTTATAAATACATTATTTTTATCAATAATAATTAATTTTAAAAACTCAATTTTTAAATATTTTTATTTTTAATTTAAAATTTTAAGTTATTATTTTGTCTCGGGTCCAAAAATTTAGTACCAGCCCTAATTTTATAATATAAAAAATGGTGAAATATCTAAATTATTGATATGATCAGGTCAATAGGATGGGTGGCGATAGAAAAGACCGAAAATCATAAAGCTGAATTATTGATATGAACAGGTCAATAGGATGGTGGTGGTGGAAAAGACAGAAAATCATACTTTATGGAGGAAAAAGAAAAAAAATAATGTAAGGGGTGTATTGATCCATGAGGAGAATAAAAGTAAAAAACAGGCAAAATATTTACGCACTTCTTTTTTATACTTTTCTTCTTTCTTTTTGCATGGTTGTCTATTAGCGTGTGTTGGATTGGGCGATTTCCGGATTGGATTGGGCGATTCCCGGATTGGTGCTCTAATAAAGCAGGCCATTTAACTTGCAAAAGATATAATAATTAAAAAAAGATAAAAACAGTGTACCAAACTTATTTTTCACGCTCGGATATCTCCGAAGACTGGTAATAGTGTTTTTTTTTTCTTTTTTGTGAAAGTAAGTATTGATTGTGATTTGAATTTTTGGATTTTTATTCGTCCTACCTTCTAGCTTCCTTAGGAATTGATGGAACTTAGTTAAATAAAATTAATACACCAATAATACCAGCAAAGGACCAGACACTTCATGCCAGTCCCAAAGGGCATCTAGTCTCCATCTTAAAGCTAAAAAATGCAGAAGAAAGAGCTAATTAAACAAGAATGCGGCTAAAATCACCTCCAAATTATTATTTTTTTTATCCCACAACTCAAATTCAGTTTTACCCCTAATTGAAATGATAAAGCAATCATTCTAAATACCCCATTTAATCCTAGGTAATATCCAATCATCCCATCCTACCCCACTAAACTCTCCATTCATCTCTACCACCGTCCTCACCACTCACACCATCTTTTCCAGCGATGTCGACAGACTTATCTGTTGAGACTTCTACGAACATTTCGACAATCATTTGAATGCTTTTTCTTTGAGATATACATTGTAAATCACGTATTTAGATTAGAATGAGCAGAAATGAACCAAATCTAATGTGTTTGAATGTGATTTTTGTGGTGTAAGTTAGGGCACAAGAAAAGATTGCGATTCACTTGATTTTTGAAAGAAATGGCACAAGAAACCGATTGTACAAGCGAAATGGGCGTAAATGAGGTATATTTCACACCCTGTTGTGTTCAGAATCGGGTTCAAATATAGATTTCAGAATCGGGTTCAAATATAGATTTCACGATTGACTGTCCCGACCCTGGCTGAGACTCATTGAACACGTCTCGACCACCCAATGTCGAGACTCATCAGTGGGTCTCGGCCTCGATGACCGAGACTCAACGCTAAGTTTCGACTATGCAGGCTGAGACCTATACGTAAGTCTCGGTCATGCAGGCCGAGACTCTTTGGTGAGTCTCGGTGATTCATGCCGAAACTCTTTGGTGAATCTCGGCCCTGGGTGGCCGAGACTGTGCTGCTTGTTTCATGTTCCCTTGACTAATTAATAATTATTTTGATTATTGTAGATTGAAGAAAAATGCATCGATATAATTATTGATTATACAAAACAATTCACACTGCCAGGTCCATTTAGGTGAAGGGAAGAAATGATATCATGGGCACAACATCAGGGTAATATTAATGGGCTTGTTGTAAGCATAAAGAACTCTGATATCAGTGGAAAGGGTAAACAAGCAAGAGTAAATCTTGCTTGTGAAAGATATAGGTCGCACAAAAAAGGATCCAAAAAGCAACGTGTTGATAGTGAGGAAAAAGTTAAAGGAAAATCAAAGACAGGGACGAAGAAGTGTAGTTGTCCATTTTTGTTAAATAGGAAGAACCCGAGTGAGGGTATAAGGATCTTGATTGCAGCATGTGGTACCCACAATCACCCGGTAGCTAAATACCTTGAAGGTCATTCGTATGCGGGTAAGTTGGACAAGGATGAGGTTGATGTCATGTTGCAAGTGACGAAGGGCAATGTACGACCAAGAGAGATTTTAATAACATTAAAAGAAAGAAATGCAATGAATTCATCCACTTTGAGAACTATCTACAATGCAAGACAAAAATAAAGATTAATAGAAGTTGGGGTAGGACACAAGTACAATAATTGTTGCACTTGTTGGATGAATCATAATACATTGAATGACATAGGCGTGAAGCTGAAAATGATGTTGTGAGAGACATATTTTGGGCTTACCCTCGTTCAGTTAAGTTGTTGAAATCTTTTTATGAAATTTTGTTAATTGTTTGTACCTACAAGACAAATAGGTACAAATATCCAGCTATACAGATTGTTGGTATGATATCTATGGATATGACATTTGCTAGTGCACTTGGGTACATTTATATTGAAAAAGAAGACAATTACACTTGGTGTCTATAGAGATTGAAAGAGTTGATGGTTGGATCTCTTGGGCCTAATGTGATTATCACTGATAGAGATTTGGCCTGTATGAAAGTAGTTGCCAATGTGTTTCCCAAATGCATAACCTTATTGTGTATATGGCATATCAACAAGAATGTTTTGACCAACACTAAAGAAATGTTTACTAAAGATGCTGATTTCAAAAAAAAAAATTCAGAATTGGAATGACTTGGTGAACAATGGGACAGAGATGCAATTTAATGTAAAGCTAGAGGTTATGGAGGCTGAATATAGGGCATTTGATAAGGTTCTTGTATATGTCGAAAATACTTGGTTGAATCAATTCAAACAAAAGTTCGTAAAGGCTTGGACTGACAAGGTGATACACTTTAGGAACACAACAACCAATAGGGCAGAGAGTGCACACGCCAAGTTAAAGAGGTACCTCGGGTCTTCACAAGGAAATTTTGTGACCTCATGGGGTGCCATCAATGCAATGCTTGAGCTAGAACATACGGAGATCAAGACATCATTTGAGAATAGTTTGAGTATCGCTGTACATCAATACCAACTTCCTATTTTCTCATTGTTGCATGGATTCATCTCTAGGACTGCATTGGAGAAGATTCGACTTGAGTTGCAGCAGGTCAAGAGTGTTGGTGTAGATAAAGGGTGTTGTTGTTGTGTGTTGTGTGCAACACATGGGCTTCTATGTGCTCATTAACTCGCTATGTATGAAGTTGCCCACTCACCGATCTCATTAGAGGATATCCATCTTTATTGGCAAATGCTAAGCCTTGATGACCCTAAAACACTGCGAAACTTCAATTACAGAGCCTTACTAAAAAAATGGCTGATAAGATAGAGAGAAGTGATGAAAATGGAAGAAAAAAATTGTACAAACCCTGTTAGAAATCGTTTCTCCATTTGTATCCTCTATTGTTCCTCCTACTGAATAAAATCAAAACAAAGGGAAAACCAAAGAAAGTGGATACAAAGCGAAACCCATCCCATTTTGAGTATGTTATTTTTATTGGCTCGAGCTCGTCATCCAATGTACTGAAAAAGAAAGTTTCGTAGCAAAAGGTTCATATGACTCGATCAAAGATGACATTGAATTATCTAAGGACATTTCATGTTGGGTGGTATGATCATATTCTAAATGTGGTTAACGTCAAGGCCGACGATAATTGTGGATATCGGGTCATTGCAGCAGGCCTCGGTTTTGGGGACGATGGTTGGCAGCAGGTGAGAATTGATATGCTGTGTGAGCTTAACAGTTTTGAAGCCCAATATGCCAATTATCTTAGTTTAGTGAGGGTGCAAAAAATAAAAGAATCATTACAATGTGACCAATCACCAGCCCCACTACAGAAATTGATGACACTACCTGACATGGGTTTATTGGTGGCAACTCTTTTCAATGTAGTGTTAGTCAAACTAGTAGCCAATGCATGACATTCCTCCCTCTATGAAACGACGCATTGCCGTATCAAATAAGGAATATGATTGGGATCGGGTTTGTTAATGATAATCACTTTGTGAGGGTAAACATTTAATACTTTACTTTAATTATGGTTTGATAAATAATTATCCTTGTGACTAATTACGTTCGTTGTATGTAGGTTTTCTTCAAGCCTAATGCGTCAATTCCACCAATATTAAAAGAGTGGCACGTTATTAGGGATCCCCAGGCAGAAGGTTGGGCAAGCCACTACCGATTGTTTGATGTTTGTGAAAAAATGATGCACAAAATAAAGAAATTATAAGTTTCATTAGTCCGTGTTAGGTGACATTTGAAAAACAAGTCTAAGGATATTACACACTCTTTTTTGTACAGGATTTTTTTTTGTAAGATATACTCTTTTTTGTATTAATTAATATATTTTATTCCTTATTTTGTAGTAGTTTATAGTAGCGCATCACAACCCATAGGTGGGTCTTCGAACCCACTTGGAGGGTCTCGGTACCAATTAGGAGGGTCTCGGGACCCACTGGGAGGGGCTCAAGACCCATTGAGTAGGTGTCGGCCACTCAGGGTCGAGACCCACATCTTGGGTTTCGGCTACCCAGGGCCGAGACCCAAATGTGGGTCTCGGCCCTGAGTGGCCGACACCTACACTTTGGGTCTCGGCATAGTAAACCGAGACCCACATTTGGGTCTTGGCCTAGCTGCGCCGAGATTCTCTTGTTGGTCTCGGCCACTGAGGCCAAGACACACTTGATGGGTCTCGATACCCACTAAAATCAATGGGTCCCAAGACCCACTCTACTGTACATGACACTTAAACTCAATTGGTTGTCAATACACTCCAATAGCTATACATGGCATTTAAACAAAATGCACTTGCTTAGAAACATTTCAACACTACATTTCAAATTCAATGTTAGAAGTCTAAAACGTCACATATTACATATTAGTCGTTACATATTAAATGTTAGAAGTCCAAAATGACACTAGTTTAAAGTCTAAAACAAAAACGGGTCCACCAAGCATCATGGGTTGCCCTCTACTTTCTTGAAAAAAATGACGAAAGGACTGTGATGATCTTACATTGTCTGGTACAATGGGGCTTGATGGTGTAGTCGCCTCATCAACAATATCGGACTGTGTTCCTCCAAGGCTAACACTTGCAAACACATCGATCATACCCTCCACACAGCTGCTTGCTCCCTCCAATGACCTCTGCTCTACAGGCAATGATGTCCATTGTAGCCTAATGTCTAGTGCAATCCTAATACGCTAACACAAAAAGTAAATGTATCTAAAAGACAAGACGAATACGGATATTTTTACATGTTTAGTATAAATAAAGAAGTTTTACCCAATTTGCATCATAGTCCAAAGTTTGACTGCCATGCTCAACCTCAACTTCTGGGTTTTCAACAATAAGATGGGATATTGTTGGATACCACTCCATGTAACCTGGTGCAGAATCCCATGGATGACATATCACCTCCCCCCGAATATTTGCGCCTAATACATGGTTTTGCCACCTCTCAAATAATTGCGAAATAAACATATGTTTGACCAAATATTTACTTCCGGTGGCACCTCGCTCAGCTTTTATTGGCTCAAGTGGAACATTAGGTATTGATTGTACATATCCTAACTGTCGAAGAAATCTATCAGGGTGGTATGGTTCTATAATGTCTAAGCAGTTAATGAACCCAATGTAAAAAGCCACATTAGGTACAGCTGCACCCTCTCGTGAGTCCTTATACAAATCCAAGTAAACCTGAAAAAGATGTAAAGTCCTTAAGTCATAAAGAATAAAGCTAAATACTTATAATTAAAGGAATTTAATAACATGCATTAGTTACCTCGTGAGGACGTAACTGGTCGATTGTTCGACGAAGTGTAAACATGTATTCATCATCAACACCCATCTCCATCCTTTGGGTCCACATCATAACGCGCGACAAATTATTGTAGAGTGGGGATTGATACGTAGATGGGTAAAAGGGAAATGGTCATATATCCAACCCTATAGAAATTAAAAAATCAACAACCATTATACACAAATGCATATAGCAAGACACAAAGTTTTGATATTTACAAGGGTGACAAATATACCTCAAGTAGGGTAAGATACCCTGCAACCTGACAGACCTCAGCTCGTGAAGCACTATCAAGCTGGCAGTACAAAAATGCAAGAGTGACTGCTCCCCATGCATATGACCCGATAGTGTCCAGATTCTTTAAGAGCTAAAGGAATGAGACGTGAACTCGGGTATCGTTCTTATCGGTAAATAGTGTACTGCCCAGTAGATACAAAAGAAAAGCTCTGGCAGTTGGTTCAACACTATAGTATTCATATGCATTCCCTTTGGACTTACCAAATAGATTTCTTAGCCATCTTTTGCTTATTGTGAGCCCTTTAGTCATTCTAATCTCTTCAATAGCTTCTTCTTCAGCCACATCAAGGCACTCACATACCAACTGCACAGCACCATCAAACTTCATCGGTTTTACTAAAATCGATTTGCCATAACGGGAATGCAAAGAAGAATGTGGACATCTTCAAGTATAGTTAACATCTCACTGAATGGGAGGTGAAATGTGTTCGTCTCTAGTTGCCATCTCTCAACGAAGACCGATATAAGCATCCTATTAGCATAACCATAGGAACATGTGATCAGTGGGCTCAATTTGGATCTATTAATCAACTCTTGTAGGTGAGCTTGTTCTAGATGACATTCAAGGTCCCAAGAATTGATCATATTCCCATGGTTGATACATTTCTGTGGGCCTCGATGCTACACTCAAAAAAATTTTTCTTTCAAAAATTTATTATTAACATTTATATTTGAGAAAAGAAAATATTAAAGAAAAAAATTCACCTAATTATTTCATACTACAACAACAACATGGTGTTTAAAGCTCTTATGAACTGAAAGATCAGACGGGCCACCAGGAAAAGGTCCAAGAATATGTTCACTTTCTTCATGTTCTTCATGAAGCTGGCCTGCTTCATGTTCTTCAACTTCTTTTTCTTGTTGTGAATAATGGGAAGATGTTTCACTAACTGAAGGTAGATTAGATCTTGTAGCCACCATAGCTCACCTCCGTGATACTGTCAATAGGGGCCTAGAAGAAGATATACTTTTTAACTCATTACTTGGTTTATTTCAACATATTTGTTTTTTTTTTGGTGGCATTTCAGCGAAAAAAGAACTAATCATTAATTTATTATAATATTCAAATGAAAATAACCAAATGAATAAAAAACTATAATAAACAATTCTCAACTTTGAGTCTTGACCAATTGTAGCAAACCTAAGGAGATTCTCAACCCTGTTGGCTGAAACAAAAGAGATAGTCTTGGCCATGGTGCCCAACACAGAAGAAACAGTATCGGCCACCTTGGTCGAAACACAATAGACAGTCTCGGCCAAGATGGCCTAGACACAGCAAATAGTCTGGCCAAGATGGCCAAAACCAAAGAAAAAGTCTCGGCCTCCTTAGGCGAGACTGAACAAACATTCTCGGCCATCTTGGGTGAGACTCTTTATTAGGTCTCGGCCTTGTTGGCCGAGATACTACCTTGACTTTCGGCCGAACAAGGTCGAGACCGAATCGAAGAAATGATGCACCATTGCTCGTGATTCATATACAAATTTGAAGCTTGCATTGTCTAGACTATGAAAAAATAACTTTTAAAGAAAGATAAACTATGAATCTTATTAGATCTGTGTTTTTCTTTTGAAGATTTGTTGAAATCCGGCAAAGAGATTTGTTCCGCAAAACTACGAATTTGGTGTCGCAGCAGCTATAAAATAACTCTTGAAAGCCTGTATAATAGATTTTTGTAAGTTTTTGGCACTAAAATGCTGGTTTTTGGTATGAAATCGATGTTTTGCCAGTAGGGTGAGTTGCTAGTGGTGGGAGTGCCGGTCGATGGTGGTGAGGGGTGAAGATGATGAGTAATTAGGTTAGTTTAGGTTAGTTAGATATTAAATATGAGTAGTTTTGAATTTTTACAAAAATATGGGGTGAATATATTAATGTTTAAAAGTGAAAGGCGTAAACTTGGGAATTGGGGTGAAAAAACTAATTTTGAGGTGATTTTAGCCCCACTCTTAAACACAATAAGGGGTAGAGGTCTTGTACAAAACAAAATTAAACTGCATATCAACATCCAAAATACTTGCAAAAACTGACCCAATTTGAAAGAATATATTGCCAACTGGTAAGCTAGGAAAAAAATGTTGAATATTATTTAAAAATAAAAATTATCACAATAATAATATCATTCATGTTGTATCATAGAATAAATACGGACTAGAGTGGAAGTATACCTAAATTTATCATGATAATGAAAATTACACTTGTGATTTCAAGACCACAATTATTTATATACTCAGTGTTAACCCTAACTATTAATTTTCATATTTGACCAATTACAAAAAATTAAATTAAATTTTGTTGGTCTCTACACATAATTGATACCAACACTTAATTGATGCATTTACTCTCATAATACATAAGCCTTTTATTTGATCACATTAAATGAGTTTGACCTTACACAATAACCTTTTATGCACAATATATGCATACATGCTTAATTAATACCCAACAATCTTCCACTTGGATCATATATATTACGTTATAACTGTATAAAAAATAATATTATGATTACTCAAAATTTTGTTATCATTACTGAATAACCTCAAAAAAAAAAATCCAATCCATCAATTATATCAACATAGGATCACAACGGTACATACAACATAACTTAACTTATCAATGGCTAAATATTTTGATATAACTAAATGATATGGATCAAGCATGGATGTGTACCATGAAAATTTCCTGCAATATGATCATATATAACATGCATATTTCCAACTAGTCCAACCTCTTATACCTTAGTGACATTAATTTAAAGCAAGTTCAAAATTTTTTAAAAATGACCAAATATTTTATAATTAAAAATAACCAAATTATCCCTAAACCACAACCAAAAATTACTTGTAGCACACATTTATAATATATTTAGGCACAAATTCCCACTAAAACCATAAATCCTCAAAACATAAACACTTATATGAATCATGTGCTCGTGAAAGGCCTTAAGTGGAAATACTTTAGTAAGTGGATATGCAATCATGAAGTTTTCTTTAATAACTAAGAATTTGATGACAACGTACTTTAATTTCATTAAGTGCTTGTTGTTATTGAAATACAAAACTATCGACTTATTGTCACAAAATAACTTAAGTGTTTTTCTGTATTATCCACATTGCGTCACTTAGTAACAAAATTGCACACCCATATCCCATGATTAGATGCCTTGTACATGCTATAAACTCTGCCATCATGATGCAAGGTTGTGAGTATCTACTTAGGACTCTTTTAGGATATAGTTCCTCCAACAAGTAGGTAGATATTACCTAAGATGGATCTCCTACTTTCTTGGCATCTAGCAAGATCAGAATGAAAATAATTGATGATCTTCAACTGCTTTGACATCCTATATGTAAACATGAATTCTATTTTTTTCTTTGTAAATACTGCATGACCCATTTGATTGTTGTCCAATGATTCGTTCTCATGTTACTTAAATACCTTCTTATTATCCCAATAGTGTACACATACACAATTGTAATAACCCAAAAAATTGAAATAAAATACCAAACAAATAAATAAGTATGTATGTATGTATGTATTTATATATATATATATATTTATTTATTTATTTCCTCAAGCTCGTTATATAGACAACCATACTGAGACAAGTTCATCTTCTGAGTACTCCTCTCCTGACTCTTTCTCTGAGTCATCCTCATATCACTCCGAAGATGTCCTTGCAGCTATTTCTAGACCAGGCAAATCCTCCAAGCCAGTTCCTAACCATGGCACCACTCCAGTTACTGAGCCTCCACACGAGGAGTCAGATGATATGGAATCTGATTTCCCTCCTTCGCCTCATAAACCTTCTAAGTCCAGCTCCTTTCACACCTTTAATCTTGATACCCTTCCATATGATGATTGGCCATATTTGTTTAATGACATCCTCTGTTGGTGTCATGCTGAGTCCATCAAACATGGAACAACTGATCCAATCGTGATTGAGAAACTTCTCACAAGACTTCCAGGTAGCATACGTGACTGATGGAATGTCTGACAAGAATATAAGCAGACTGTTTTGTTCCAACAGTCAGTTAACAATTTTCTCTTAGCACTCTTTGATGCCTTTGTTGGCCCATGGTTCTATTTGATTACGAGCTGATGTCTAAATGGTTGTATTTGATTAAAGGTGTTGATGATGTCAATCTCAAGACAGTTTTTCTGTTGTCCTTCCAAAAGCCTATCATAGAGAAAGCCAAAGAGTATATGGCTACTCATTAGAAAATCACCCAAGAAAGCACTTTGGGAAAATTGTTTTCTTATATTCGAAATGGTCATCAAGGTCTCTGTGCCTAGTATGAAATTGTCCAGCGTGCCCAGAGATTGGGAAAAACCTTTTCCCAAGCCTGCAATGACTTTATTCCCAAGTGTCATGCCTTTGAGCCTTGTTCTTGTAAACAGAAGACGACTCCCCTACATTCTTCTAAATCTTCTAGAAGAACCAAGACCTCTGCTAAAAAGTTATCCCGTAAATGGAAATTTCTACGGTGAAAACCATTCCGAGGAAAGACAGCTGACTCAAGATGTTTCATATGCAAAAGGAAATGCCATTTTGCAAAACACTGCCCAACGAAAACCAAGCACCATGTGACCTTCATTAAGAAAATCACCACAATCATTGATACAGAAGCTTCTGATATTGAATCCCTATTTGAATTTCAGGATGATTTCTCCCCTGAAGCACTTATGGCCGTCTCAAACACAGAAACATTTGTCCTAAACTCTTCTTCATCCACCAATGGCGTATTTAACCTGCCCCACGCCAAACTCTAAGTCTATCTCTCCCCCTATCACAACCCTATTTCACTAACTGCTTTAATTGATATAGGTGCCTCTACAATGATGATGGATCCCACAGTATTGCCCTCTAAATGGTGGAAACCCTACCAAACAAGCTTTTAATACTGCTGAACCAAATTAGCTCACCATCACTCTCATTAATAGTCTCATAAAGATCAAGCTTCACCCATTGCTTACGTTCAAGCATCGAATCCTTGGAGCTCCTGTATTATCAAAACCATTTATCATTGGTTATGACATTCTCCAAAAGATTAGTCTCTTCACTTGGACTCCACAAGGCCTTCGAACAAACTCTGCATTTGTTCTATGGATCTCGTCTGTTTCAAAGCTTGAAGAACCACCACAGGAATCTCCTCAAGCTCAGCACCCGCGATCTCTACTTCTTCAACATTGCTATGTAGACAGCCATACTGCTTTTCTTGTCAAGTGCAGCAAATCATTATGGTTCAACCAGGATTACTTCATCAAGCTTCCCTTCAAGCTTAATGAAGATGTTAATCAAACCAAAGCCCCTCATCATGGCATGCCCCCTTCTCAGCTTACTCTTGCCACCCAAGAACTTGAGCAGTTGAAGCAAGAAGGCTTGATTGAACCAACTACCTCTCCTTGGGCATGTGAGGCTTTCTACGTCACTAAAAGGTTTGAACAGGTCCGAGGAAAACTTCGATTAGTAATCAACTACCAGCAACTTAATATCTTTCTCCAAGATGATAAGTTTCCTTTCCCAAGACCTGAGACCTTATTTCAGCATCTTTCAAAAGAAATTTTTTTTTCAAAGTTGGACTATAAATCCAGGTTTTGGCAACTTGGCATTGACCTCGAAGATCGACCAAAAACTACGTTTATCATTCTTGCTCACCATTACCAATCGACGGTAATGTCATTTGGTCTTCAGACTGCCCCTGCAATATTTCAATGTGCCATGACAAGAATCTTTTTTGAGATCCAACACCAGGCACTCATCTTTGTTGATGATATCCTTTTGTTTTCTAAAGATCTCCCTTCACATTTTAACCTTGTCACAAAATTCCATGATATTTGTGTCTCTATCAGACTAATGTTATCTGAAAAAAGATGCAGCTGTTTCAGACAACCGTTGATTTCCTTGGCATGGAAATCCATGATAGAAAGCTTTCTCTACAACCCCACATTTCTCACAAGCTTCTTGATTTTTCAGATGTCCTCCTAGATAAAACAACAATCCAACAGTTTTCGGGGCTTGTAAATTACATGGGACTCTTCATCAAGGACCTTTCTCGTCATATGAGCAAGCTTTCCCTCTTGTTAAAGAAATTACCACCTCCCTCGTCTGCAGAACAAACACAAGCTGTCCGGGCTCTTAAGCTCAAAGCACAGACTCTTCTTCCTCTTCAAATTCTAGGCAACGGTCGTCGAATCTTACAAACTGATGCCAGTAACAAACATTGGGGTGTTGTTTTATTAGAAGAATTTCCTGATAATTCTCATCGTATATGTGGCTATAAAAGTGAAATATTTAAGACTTCTGAGACTCACTATCATTCCACTTTCAAAGAGATTTTGGCCATGAAACAAGGTATTGAAAGGTTCCAGTTCTACCTGGTTTGCCATTCCTTCCTCATTGAATGGACATGTCCAGCTTTCCCAAAATAATGCATTCCAAACAAAAATTGATACCCAATCCCCAACTTCTTCGATGGGCAAGTTGGTTCTCTTAGTTCAATTTTTCAGTTAAGCATATTTCAAGAAAAACAAATGTTTTGGCTGACTTCCTTTCTAGGCATCATCACACACATTTTATTGGAGTCATTAGATCTTCTTCTTCCAATCTTGATCCTTCTGATGGTGCACACCTTCCACCAGAATTAATGGAACTAACCTCTGCTCTTCCTGTTGAAGTCAGAGAAATTATTTATTGGAAGATTCTTCATTAGCCCACTATTGATGGACTTCTCAAGATTTTCACTCAATCGCACGACATATTCTTTGGACATGTCCCTCACCCTATTAAACCTTATATGTTTCCTTTTCGAATTATTAATTTTTATCATTTCCTGAAGAAAGCCTATTGTTTCCTAATGCATATATTATGGTCATGGTGGATTGGGTTTTCCCTTGACAAGCACTTATTATACGCATATTTGTTCCAATTAAGGCCTCCCCATCCTGAGTTATGCCCAGATCAGACCCGTTTTTATCAATTTCTGCTTAAATTTGCTACTCATGATCATTGGCTAAAAAGCTTGGCAGAATGGCCACAACGTTTCCTCACCATTGCTTTCTTTGCACCCTTGGCCTCTTGGCACAGATACACTAACATTGGCGATAACCAAACTGTCGCAGCCAAAGAGGTCTGTTCCTTCCACATCCTTCGAGGATATCGACAGCTCCTCTTCTTCAACACTCATAGTCATCATACATACCCAGGTTCTCTTCCTAGCCAACGAGTTGAGTTCTTCATGGCTGTCGAAGCCCCATATTGGCCCAGATTCCATCAATGCCAACGATTCCAGCAAAACATGATCCGCTAGAACGAGACTACAAGTACTACTCAATGGCCTGGGCCCGCACCACTTTATCACTCTGGTTTTTTGTATGGGCTTGCAGGTCTCAACGAACCCAAGAATCATTTGTGGGACATCTTTCATGTCTTGATGGATGAGTATCTAGCCAAACACCCATCCCATCCCATCTGTGTGTGTAAGTTTGAATGAATTCATGATGTCTCGCCTATTTGAAATAATTGGTTAACATCATGTATTTAATTTTGACCATGAAAAATAGATATAAGTTAAAATTTATAATTATTTAAGAATTTGCAAGATTTACAAATTGTACGTATGATTATGTGGAATTAAAGGATTTGATGACATGTGTCGTCTACCAATGCTAATCATATGAATGTTGATGTTATATGCTGTTGATTAACCAAGAATTCATGATATGCGTGATTTATGTTCTGGGTGATGGGATTTATTATTTTCATTAATTTCACTA